>PVLA01005596.1:0-142529 GCA_004027455.1 Hydrochoerus hydrochaeris
GTGAGGAGGATGGCTTGTGCTGCAGGCACCTGGAAGAGGGAAAACAAGATTGTGTGAGCACCATCAGCACAGACCTCTCCTGTGCTTTAACCCAGGCTGCTTCTACAGGTTGCTGTGAAAATGGTGAACTATGGACAGTGGACCTACTTTAGGAAGTGTGTCCTTTTACAGGAAGAAATAGTGAGCTGCAGGCCACAACATGATGTCCCTTTCACTGGTGTCCTGGAGTGATAAAATGACTGCATATCAGAGTCCTGTGTTTGTGTTGTTACATCCGCTTCATTTGCTATTACACTTATTACTAACAACAGAAGTCCTGTACTTCTCAATTTTATTTCTCAGAAGTTGAATTCTCAACCTCAGAAAAACAACATTCTGTATTACATAGTCCATAGGGAAAGAGTGGAAGAGATTCTATGTCATTAATCATGTGATGGGCTCTGCACACTGAGAGTTATGCAGAGCCAGCCCTCTCTTTCATGGGCTAAGGTACTCACTCACTTCTCATCCAGAGAAAACTCCTGATCTCCAGGGACTGCCTGTTACTCTCTCTGCTGCATGATACTCAAATCCTCTCAACAAATATGACCTTCGGCCTTAGATTTCCTATGAAACAGGGACTAAGAGAAGCAGCCTAATATCCTTCTCTGGGTGTGGATGCTCAATGTATTGAGCAGGCTTCCATTTCCTGATGCCCATTCAGTCTACAGCTGTCCATCCCACACTCGTTTGACCTCTAAAGCCTTCCTTTACCTGTGTGCTCTGTGGTGCTGCTGCCCTGGCTGAGACTCTCTGGGAACATGTGACAACCATATAACCTTGCTATATTCTCACACAATGCATATGAATACATGATTCTTTTTTTACCAGTTTCTTCCCAAATTACAGTATCCATTGATATACTGAGTCCTATTTACTCTTCCAGCTTCTCTCACTAGTGACACTATAAAATATTTACATGTGTGGGTCAGTTTTACTTCTATTATGAGTATGGTCTCTACTTGCTTCCATTTGCCTAAAAAAGTGTCAAGTTCATCATTCTCAGTGGGTGAGTAATAGTTCGGTACATGAAACAACCACATCTGTTTATTTGTTCTTCAATTGATTCATTTATCTTGTTTCCAAGATTTAGCTCTTAAAAAGTTAAAACTGTGACCATGAGGCAAAGAGAAAAAGAAGAAACTGAGAAAGGAAATATTGTGCATATACAAGCTTTTTAAGATATTTACACTACTAGTTATGTTTACAACCTTGAAAAGAAAGGTTTACACTCATTGTTTAGATAAGACATGATGTCTATATCTTAAGAGTTAAGACACAGCTGTGATGATAAAAGTACACTATGTATTAATTATAGTTAGTCTCCTATTAATCTCACTTTCAAATGTGGTTTTCCTTTTTTCTTCTTTTCAAATTAATAAAATTAAATGTAGATTTGTATACAGTGGAGTACTACATTCCCATGAACTCAGATTAACTTGACTTTTTTTAGTCAAATATATGTATATATATATATATATATATATATATATATATACCTTCAAAAGTATAATACTTTTTATCTTTTTGAGACAGAATCTCTCCATGCTGTCATTGGCTCCCTTCCTAGACCTGGCTGCTCTTTAAAATGCAAGGATCCTCCTGACTCAGCCTCCTAAATACACCACGCAAGACTCCAGAGTATGTTTTTGCTTGAAAGACTGAAAGAAACCAGACACCTAAGTTTAAACATATATATATGAATACATAGATGATTTTTGTAAAATCTGCTTTTTTTTTCTATAGGTCAGAGGATATTCATTTTAACATCTAGAAATTCTTAGAAATGGTCCTGTTATATACTTTAGGTCATGTTTTTTAGACAAAATCCCTCTCCACAATTAGAACCACACTCTACCCCATATCATGGAGGAAATTAATGCTAGTCAAAAGCCTATTCCTGAACTTTGAAATCTGTGAGTTATGGTTTTCCTTGTTCTCACATAGGGTTCTCACGGTGACTCCTGAATAGCTGGAAATCTCCCTCATGCTGACTTGAAGCTCCTCGGCTCAGCCTGAGAACCCCTCGTCCCTATTACCCTCCTTGCAGGAAACAGTGTATAGTCCCACTAGGGTCCCCTAGAACTAACCACAGGACAAGCTGTGCTCGTCAGTCTTGTTGGAGCCGGAATCCCCTGAGCACCACCCGGTGCTGCTGTGCTCTTGATTCCTTGAATGCACTGTGGTCCATGCTGTGCTGACCCTGACCCTGGCCCTGGCCCTCGCTGCGAGGCTTTCTGCCCTCGGACCACGCGAGCCCTCAGCTGCAAAGTGCCGCCCTCGATTTTGACCGCGTGGCTCTGGCACCATAACAGTCTCCCTTGGCACCTAGGCCTAGACCTACGCGGACTTGGGCGCCAGCGTGGGGGGCTTCTTTCCCATCTCCTACACTAGAAAACACACTGGTCTTTACCCTGGCAGTCCCAAGACCGTCCCAGCCGACCTGTGCTCTTGGGTGGTTGACCCCCCACCCCACTCCCACCCCCACTCCCTACAACAGGCCCAGGCTTTGTGAGGCAGGGTCGGCTCCCCCTTCTGAGCTGGTGTCTCTCCCCTCTCAGGAGAGGATCTCACCTCACTCCACCACAGCCTGGGTCCTTTTGTTGATGGGCTGGCAGCAGTGGGCGAAGCCCCTCACTTGCCGAGGTCGTCAAACGGTGCGAGCGCTAACGCCTCCCCTGTTTAAGGACCTGGAAGGGAGGACAACAAGGACCACCTCTCTGGTGCCCCCTCTGGGTGGCGCAGTCTCATTGGTCACAGGACCTGTCCACAGCTTCTGGCTCCACCCTCGGCCACGTCTCCTTATAGGGTGGACCCACGCTATGGAGACCCTCCTGGTGGAGTAAGCGTCCCTTGCTGACCTGGTGTGCTGAGACCTGTCAGTCAGTGAAGGGAAGACCCTGGCTTAACCCCAGTATTACTTTATTTGATTTTCTCAATCAGTAGGTTTCCAAGTCTTCACCCTGGCAATTTTCACAATAATCAAAGGATTTCGTGAAAATGCTGCATTGCTGCAAGTTCTCCAGTATTGCCTCTTTTAAGATACTAGGACACTGGCTCTTTATCTCATATGTGATAGTATATGGCAAATCTGATAACAATTTTTTATATTTGGAATATGATGTGTTTGTCAGAGAAAACTCGCACTAACCTTTACTTATACTTATCATCAGGGTCAATGTTTAAATTAATTATGTTCTAGAAAATTTACCTCCTGGTGCAATTGTCTGAGATGGATAATTTGAGGATAACACTGCCTTTTAACAATGACTTCCCTTGGTGAAGTACACTGTCATAGTAATAGCAAATATATTTTTTCTTCTTTCTTTGCAGTTACGTCTGGCACTTTCATGATTTTCTCTTATACTTGATAGCAATATTATGCTTAGAGAAGTTTTTTAAATCATGTAACAAACTAAGTTATATATATACGTATTTCATATTCTATGTAATAAATATTTATTCATGCTTTATGTATATATTTTGTAATAATAATTAAGAAAGTGAATGGAGCTATTCATTGTCAAATTCAAACTACAAGTTTATATGTAAATATTTCTGGGATATATATCTATAGTTATATAAAATTTTGTTATGTACATATTCATATGAATGCATTTTAGAGTAGTAAACTGTAAGATAAAGATAATCTGCTCATTTTGATTTAAAATTGTGAGGTGTTATAAACTCTTGATAAGTTCTCTGTATATAGCTTTCTTAGCTCCTACACTTACCCCTTTGAGAATGTGAAAATATTACTAGTTGTTTCACAGTGCATTTCAGTTGCCCAGCCTGTATGTGCACTGATTATTGTTGTCATTTCAAATTCCTACGTCAAAATATTACCACTTATGCTTGTGTTATGAATTTGAATGTTTGATAATTGCTTATTTTGGATGAAACTTTGAGAGGCCACCAAAGCCAACACAGCTGCTGTGTTTACAGGAAACCAGAAGGGAAGTTTCTCTTCCTCCATCCTATGAGAACACAGCAAGTAGATACCGGTTTGCAGTGCACACCTCAACTGAAAACCAATCTCCTAGTACCTTAATCTTGAAATTCTCAACTCTGGAATGATCAGAAATAAATTGTTTTTGCTTAGCCACGCAATGTACTGAGTTGTCTTCAAGAAGAAGGAAATAAATCCTGTTTCTAGGCCCATAGAATATATATATATATATATGAACATATCATGATGAATGACAAGTATTTATTGCTTAATGAAATATATTTTTACTAATGTTTAGAGAGATAAGTCCATCATTCTCTATAGATATTATTTTAACTCTGGGTGTGTCAAAGAAAATGAATTATATTCATAGAAACTCATTCACGTGAAAATTTGCTTTAGCAAAGTAAAGTAACACTTTTCATCAAGGTATCCTTTACTTAATTTGAATTTTGGGTGTCCATTCCTACTGTATACAGATCAAAGATGCTCAAAAGTCACTGAGAGACATATTTTTAGTGTCCCCTTCAGAAATTCCTTCTAGATACATTCATTTCTCCCCCCTAGAAATATCTAGTCCTCCATTCAAATTTGCAAGTTACACTTGGATAACTAGTTAGAATATCCAGCAGGTGGATTTTTTTCCATTCCAAGGCTAAATGTGGCAAAACAAGTTTTTGTGCATAGCCACAGGAAAATTCAGCTTAATTTATGCTCCCAGTCTCCCTAACCCAAGAAATCAGGGCCAGAAAGCTCAGGAAGAGAGGATAATACAGAGCATAATACAGAGGCAGAATGCCTTGACAATTGAGAATTGTTTCTTACCATGTGTGTCATAGTGACCAGCCATGAATCATAAGGACCGGATGTCTCTGGGAAAAAGATGTAGCAGGAGCTGTAATCTGAACCAAAGTTTACAGGAGGGATTTTTGGGGAAAAAAGGACTTTTCTGTCATAACTTGTGGAAGTTTCAACCACAACTTCATCAGATTGATACTGTATTTGGAGCCATTTTATTTAAATATATATTTACACTAAATTCATTAGGGTCCTCACTAATATAATACAGAATATTCACCCTTACAAGAAAGCATTAGGATGAACAATGAGACACAAGAATGTGCACACACATACAGGGAAAATCAAATAAAGAGACCAGGAGAAGATAGCTCTTGCAAACCAAATAGTGTTGTCTCAATGGAGACCCACCATACTTAAACCTTGATTAGGGAATTGCAGTCTCTAGAACTGCGAGAATCTCAATATCTAGTTCTGAGGTGCCTCAGACTACAGTACTTTTAAAGTATGGCTTACAAAATAATATATAGTTGGGATTAGAAATTTCTTCTGGTTTAACAGTGATCAAAAATAAAATCATAAAACATTCTATGTACATTAATGAAGGAAGTATGTCACTGTGTGTTTATGTGGTATCAAAACACATGACACTTGCAATGAGCAGCAGTTTGTCACATATAATCATGTACTCACATCCAGGGAGAGAAACACGCCTTGATGTTGCATTCAGATCAGATAATAAAATTTATCAATGGGAGACAAAAATTTAGATCTAGAAATAGACGTAATGTCTCTCTTTCACTAGACAAGTTGAGAAGTGTTTGAATTTATCCAATGGTTAGATGGGCATAGACAATGAACACATAAATATAAGAAATAACTATATCTGGTTACTTTGATAAAGTTTGTTATTCTTCAATAGGATCACATGTGACGATCCTCATTACAGAGGTGAAATGGTAGTTAGGCTATCGGAGGACCTGCTGGTTTTACCTAATGTCATGGCCTCACATTGTATTGGACATTCCCTTAGGCCTCACACTATGATCCCTATGATGCAGTGTTCCATTCTAGAGTATTCTCAGCACTCTGGCACTTTTGAGGCTGTAGATTCTATTCAGGCCCAAATATCTCTTCTACAGATTAATTTAAAAATGGTGTCACATTGACTGAATTGAAGCCCTCTGTAATTCACATTGCCTTCTCCAGAGCTATTTCTCCTCCATCTCACTTATTCTTTCACTTCCCTTTATACAGGAGATGTCTTAGTTATTTTCTCATTTCTTAGACAAAATACCTAACACTCATAGTTAAAGGTGAAAAGGTTTAATTCCAGCTCACAGTTTGTAGAGGTTTCAGTTTATAATTAGGTGAATCCAACGCAGGTCTCTTGGCAAAGGTACATGACAGAAGAGAAACCGTGTGTGGCAAAGCTGGGCAAGAACATGTGTGCCGTCAGCAAAGTAGCAAACGCAAGCAGCAAAGTGCAAGTGATAGCACCAGCCCTCTTTCTGTCCCTTATATTCTGCGCCGGATACTCACAGTTAGGGTGGGTAGCACTCACTCTCAGGCTGGAGAAACCTTAATCCTAACAAAGCATTATAAAACCCAGTACCACATACTTAATTTCATCATCAAGCACCCTAGACACAGCCACCTCCAAAATGTTCCAGCTGTGACCTCACGAGGGTTTGGTGTGACATCTACATACAAGGAATATTGGGATATATGATTGTTATTCTCATATTATTGTAATTTCCACCTTCTAATAAATATATCAAGCAACAATATAGGTCTTTATCTAAGCATCACAAATTTTTAACTTTCCTGATATAGAAAATATATCTTAGTTCCATTTTCCCACCACTAACTCACAGCTTATTTCAGAAGAGCAGATACTCAATGTATATCTGGAGAATAAGAAAGACTGTGAGCTTGATGGGATGAATGTGAAATGTTCTCTGAGTTTCCTGTGGTAGTGGTTTGTATGCAACTGAAGAAATTTTGGAAAGTGATTGGACACTGAAGGCCCTAACTTCATAAGTGGAATAATCCAGTGGCTTCTCCATACTTTGATGGCATTATTGGGAAATAATAGAGACTTAAGAGTGAAGCCTATGGTAACATGCTACCAACATGAAGACACTAAGCTGCCCTCACTCCTTCCTTTCAGGCTCTTTCTCCATCTGCTTCCTCATGGCCATGAGTTCAGCAATGTGTCTGCAGGATTTCCTGCTGCTCTGGTATTCTACCTCACCTCAGACAGAAAGCAGGGTAGCCAGAAGAATACAGAGATTAACTCCTGAGCACTCTGGGCCAAAATTAGACTTTCCTCTTTCCTTTGGTTTACTATGGGATTTTGTCACACCAGCAAAGACCAAAATAACACAGTGACCACAAAGTCCAACATACAAATGTACCTTATGAAAATTTAGATTCGTCTACATTTTCAGAAAGTGCATCACATTGAAGCTTACACAATGTACCTATAAGTTAAAATGACTAACTGAAGACAAATGAAGCATATAATGTTTTATTGGTTTTAACTCTTCCATCGTCACAATTATGAGTTGTCAGGTCATTTCATTTTTACAAAAAAAAACAACAACCTAAATATAAACCAATATATTCTAGCCCGGGGGTGAAAAAGGCTGAAACAGCAATAGAGGTGAAGAAACATTTTGGTCATTGCTGTGTGACAGGACTGTCCAGGCCAGTAGTGCTGGTAGTAGCAGAAGATCTGCCATAAGCTCTCTCCATCTCTCAAAGTTTATTTATGTTCTGAAGTAAAAGCACTGTGAAGGTTACCACTGATTTTAGTGAAAATTTCATGGAGATTCATGGTCCTGGATTCAGAGTTCTTTTGTGAACCACCAAGGCATTTATGACCTACAGGATTAGAACTGTACCCCTGCTGGTGAATCACATGCTTTCATCTCACAAAATGTTTGGCAAAGATCTTTCTGCACTCTCCATAGATGAAATACTTTCTCTCAGGATCCACGTGCAACATCTCCAACAATTCCCAGAGAATTTCCTCATTAGTACAGTTGACCTATATTAAATTCACTTCTAGGAATATGATGATGAGCCCAGTCTTGGGCCACTTCCTGCCAGGATGAACCTTCCATTGTTGAGGAGTTGCACTTTGCTGACAAGGCCATGTATGTGATTTGTTGAGTTGACTTTGATAACTCAATTGTAAACCTATTCCTAAGGAGATCGGAAGCTCTTCTCAGGACCCCAGTAAAATGGCATTGACACACTTGACTGAGAGACTTCAGCATGTCTTCCTTGATAATAGGTTGTTTCATTCTGTAATTTTTGAACAGGAATTGGAGGAGTATCCCTAAGGACACAAGAGGAAGAGGAAGGAAGCCCTTGTTTCACTACTGCACTGTCCTTAATACCTGTTTGATGTGGGGCATCATTGTGGGCCTTTAGCATTTCTCTAGGATGTGGATGTTCCTATTTAAAGTGAAGGCATGGTGACCATGCTGAGTCACTGAATGCAGGAGAGTAAGAGAAGAGGCAGTGGAGGGCCACCTGGAAAAGACAGGGTGAGGGTCCAGTGCACTTTCAGTATGGAAATAGTACCATAGATCTAAGGAGGCTACATCTGCAGTTTTCTGTAGGGAATGTCTCTGGGAATCCAATGGACTTACCTTTGTGAACCTGCTGTTTTCCTGGTGAACTACGAAAGAACTCAGTGATCTTTAAGCTGAGTGTGGCGCTCTCTGTCTTAGATATTCTGGTGGTGACAAATGAGCCTTAAGGTCTTTCTTATTGATGTCTTCTTTTATTTCTCATATACATGTCATCTGGTGGCTAGTTATGTAAAGCATTGCTTTTGCGGCTTTTCATGTCATCACACATGTCCTTGGGACCCAGAAGAAAGGGAAGAAAGTTCAAAAATAGAAATACTTTATAATTGTCTTAATATTTAATTTCTGAGGCTTATCTGCTCACAGAATGGACTAAATAATTCAGTGTCCCTCAGCACTACATTTCTGTGACTTCTTATCTGACTCTACCTACCGATCAACCAAAAAGGCTTAAAGAAAGTGAATGGATTCTGTGCTGTTCCCATTATCATATGGTATGTGTTTGATTTAGTCCTGAAGTTATTCACTGTGGTCTATGGGCAACTCAGGAAATCCTTTATTGCTGATCTTAGACCATAACTCTAAGATGAAGTCCCTTATTCCTTTGTGACATCACTGAATGAAGTGTTTCAATCATGGCAACAATTTCTAACTATACACATGAACCAGCAAGGGAGGAGCTTCGAGTGGTCTTCTCAGTTGTGAATTTGGAGGATTCCCTTACTCCATCCTCAGGAATATAGCCACACTCCTGGCAGGGCCACTGACTTGTTCATTTACATATTTAAACTCTCACCTCTCTGACCATAGCACTCACATCTCTGAAAATTTTCTTGCAGAACGCCATCCACAAAGTCTCCCAAGTTCCATTCAGAGCAGATTGCATAGCAGGATATGGGCCGTCCAGTCCTTTGAATTCTGCTCTGCTCTTGGTCTCACTTGTGGCTTTGCATTTTATTCGTTACAATAAATGTGCCCCTCTCTTTGCTTTCCTATGTGACAAATCCTGCAAGCAATTTTCCTACTCCTTTTGCTGCAGAGATAAGGTAGAAAACTTCACAGTGGGATACTTTTGTCTCATTTCTTCCAGGAATGACAAATTTCAGGCTATTGGAGCTCTCTCTATGTTTGGGTCAGATCTGGTTATCAGTCCTGACTTAGCATTCTAACTTAGAGTACTACCAGGCATTAAGTTTCTTTTTTTTGTTTACTTTACTTCTACCTAGTACATAAATGAAATATTTTAACTACAAAAGGTCTATTATTTGATGTTTTAGACTTTTTATGATTTATGTCTAGATATTCACCTAAAGACTCATGAGCTCCTGGGTGGGTAATCTAGAGCATGATTGAATAACACTTGAGTGGTATATCTCAATGGGTTACTCCAGGTAATAGTTTGTGCCTAATTATGCTGCTTCAAGGTGCAGCCTGATTAGAGGAGCTGGGTTGTTGCAGCTGTGGACAGGAAGATTCTGTTTCCCTCTTTCATTCTTTTATACACTCTGTGTCCCCGAGCAAAGTCATAACCTCTTTGTCCCCTGCCAAGCCTCTCTGACATGCTGCCCTGCCTTGGAAGAAAAGGACAATGGACTGAAACATCTACAAAGTATGAACCATATTAAACCTCTGCTCCTTACATTTGTCTCAGTTTTGTATTGTATCTGACCAACAATAAAGCAAGTAACACAGATATGTTTATGCCATATGAAATTTTTTGACTTCTTATATGTTACTATGACTTCAAATGTAACAGTTTCAGTTAAAAATATGTAAACTCTATTCTGTGGGCTTCATGTGAGATGTACTATATAACTGTGACCTACAGTCACCATACTGTAAAATAGTAGAACTTCTTACTCCTGTCCTACTATCTTAATACAGATTGAAAGAACTTTATTCCTCATTTGCCCACAAATTTTCCTAGCTTCTGATAACAACAATTATATTCTCACCTTTTATGAGATCATTTTCTTAAATGTTCTACATGTGAATGAGATGATGCAAAATGAGCCACGCATGTAAAGGCTCCATTTGAAATTGATCATGTAGAACAAGTTCATGTTTCTGAGATCCCCATAGAGAAAGCGACAGGATAGTGTGCTAGAGACCTGCTTTAGCCTTTTAAGCCTGATAGCAGACATTTACTGTGTTCAACCTGATTCCATTTATGATAAGGTAATTTTCTCTTCAGATTTGATCCATCAGAGTCTTCATATTGGCTCCTATCCTGTCCAGGGGAGGCTTCTTGAAATTAGCACATCAGTTCAGATTTCTCCTCTGCAACTTGTGCAGAGAATAAACTGTGTCCCATGTGCAATGTGCGATGGGAAAAATCATCACCAAGCATGGAGCCCAGAGCAAGTGCACATTCAGAGTCAAAAAATGCTGTACAATGCCTTCTTTCATGGGCCAGACTTAGCTCTTGTATTACTTCCGTTCAGATACACACATATTCATGAGGCTGCTTTTACCTTGTACCACAAATCTCTTCAGATAAACACAATTACACTCCCAAAGTTTTTGAGTGTAACTTTTAAAATTCTACCTTTGAGTGAGATCTGTGGTATAAGTCAGGACAAAGACTGACTTTGTTTCCTGTTGTCATTGTGCAACAGGAAAGTGGAATGCGTGACCTTGTCAGGCTTACTAGCCTCACACATATAATGAAAATGTCATCAAGTGGCTTTTTTTCTTTATTACTACTAGTTTGGTTTTAGTCTTCTGAAACATATTTTGAAGGAGTGAGCAGAAAATTACTAACTGACTTGAAATGTGCCTCAGGGTTAGAATAGTGCCGCAGTGTATACTGTACAAGGATTAAGTCCCAGCCTGTAATTATCTCTTTCCCTTGACTGTCTCAACTGGAGGAAATTCAAGTTCTTTCTCTGAAAATGAAATAGGAGTCATTGAGTCATGAACAATTTAGGAATATATGTAACTTATGTAAGACTCACGGCACAATGGTAGACAAGTGGTATTTGAGATAACAATATTGATAATTATTACTGAATTTATTTATCTAAAAGATGGCAACCATGACACATATTATTTTATTTTTTAAATTTTACTGTACAGAGAATAAAACAAAAGAGGACAGAATAAATCAGATCAGAACAGAACAATGCAAGCAACACAGCACTTCACAAGACAACTGGATATCAACAGTAGCTACCATAATATCAATTTCTTTGAAATAGGTGAGCATAGCTTCACACACAATAATATCAAACATAGCAAAACGGAACAAAATCATTCAAGAGAATGAAACTATTACAAGGCATTCTGAACCAAATAACAGAAGATGAACAATGGCTACTATAATATTTCATTTTCCATAAAAAATTTGTTTATATTTCCATACATATTAAAATCCAATAAGACATAACATGATAGAACAAATGGTAATAGAAGAAAAAAAGCATGATAGAACTTCAAAGCAAGATGATATTAAGTGAGCAATGGCTGCCATAATGTCTTGTTTTCTTCAAAGTAGCTGTTCATACCGTCACACATAGTAAGGTCAAACAAAACAGAATAAAACCATTCCAATCAATGAATGAAAACATTATAAGACTTCAAAGCAATAAATGGGGAATCATGATTACCATAGAATCTTATGTATTCTTACCTTTTCTTACACTAGGAAGACTATATGGTATTTATACATATACATTTGATTTATTTCGCTCATAAGTATGGTCTCAAGTTGCATCCATTTATTTATAAATATCTCAATGTGATCATTCTTTACAGCTAAGTAGTACTCCATTGTAGAAAAGTACCATAATTTTTTTATCCATTCCTCAGTTGATAGGCACTTAGGTTGTTTCCAAGATCTGGTTATCACAACTTGTGCCACACATATATCACTGTGGTATGATGTTTTAAATTGATGTGGGAATATGTCCAGAAGTGGAGTAGTTGGGTCAAATGGGACTTCAAATCCCAGCTTTTTGAGGAATCTCCAGACTGACCTCCACAGTGGTTGCACCAGTCTACACTCCCACCAACAGTGCAGAAGAGTTCCTTTTTCCTCACAGCCTCTCCAGCATTTGTTTTTGCTAGTTTTGTTGATCCTGTCTATTCTTTCTGGAGTGAGATGGAATCTCAGTGTTGTTTTAATTTGCATTTCTCTAATGACCAATGATGATGAACATTTTTCCATGTATTTATTTGCCATTTGTATTTCTTCATCTGAGAACTGTGTGTTCATCTTGGATTCCCATTTTTGGATTGGGTCTTTGAATTTCAGGGGTCAGATTTCATTTAATTCTTTATAAGTTCTAGACAGAAGTCCTTTGTTTGAGGCACAGTTCACTAAGATTTTTTCCCAGTTTGTGAGTTTTCTTTTCACTCTGCTGGAGATTTCTTTTAACATGCAGAAACTCTTTAATAAGATGTGATCACAATTACAGATTCTGGGAAATGTTTCCCTTGTAGCTTGGTTCTTGTTCATGAATTCTCTACCTACCCTTGTGTCTTCACAATTTTTATCTACTTTGTCTTCCAACAGATTTAGTGTTTCTGTTTTAATATTTAGATCTTTGATACATTTAGATTTTAGTTTAATACATGGTGATAGGCATGGGTCTAGTTTTAGTTTTTGTCATATGGATAGCCAGTTTTTCCAGCACCATTTATTAAAGAGCTTATCATTTTTCCAGTGAACATGTTTGTCCCCTTTATCAAAGATAAGGTGGTTGAGTGTGTTTGTAGTTGTGGTTGTATCTTCTAGTCTATTCCATTTATCTTAAGATCTGTTTTTATTCCAGTACCATGTTGATTTTATTACAGTAGCTTTGTAGTATAACTTCAAGTCAGGGATTGTGATGCCTCCTTCCTAGGCTTTGCTGCTTAGAATTGCCTTTGATATTCTAGGTCTATCCTGGTTCCAGATGACTTTTAGGAGTGATTTCTCTAGATCTATGAAGTATGATAGTGGTATTTTCATTAGTATTGCACTGAATCTGTATAACAATTTTGGGAGAATGACCATTTTCAGAATATTCATTCTTCCTATCCATGAACAAGGGATGTCTTTCATTTTCTGAGGTCCTCTTTGATTTCTTTTTCAAGGTATAATTTCCCCTGGGTAGCTCTTTTACTTCTTTCCTTGGATTAATTCCTAAGTATTTCAATTTTTGGATGCTAGTGTTAAGGGTATGGCTTCTCTCATTTTTCTCTCGGTGATTTTGTTGTTAGTGTATAGAAATGCTATTAAGTTTTAAAGATTGCCTTTTATCCAGCTACTTTGCCGAATTGATTTATTATATTTAAAAGTCTTTCAATGGAGTTTTGGGGGTCTTCTTTGTAGAGTATCATGCCATCTGCAGATAATATTAGTTTAACTTCCTCTTTTCCTTTCTTTACTCCTTTTATTTCTTTGTGTTGTCTAATTGTTCTGGCTAGTATTTCCAGTAATATGTTGAATAGGAGCCATGATAAGGGACATCCTTGTCTTATGCCTGATTTTAAGGTAAAGGTTTTCAGTATTTGGCCATTTAATATGATGCTGGCTGTAGATATGTCATAGATGGCCTTTTTCATATTGAAGTAGAGAATATCTATTCCAATTCTCTGTAAGGTTCTTATCATGAATGGGTGTTGAATCTTATTAAAAGCTTTTTCTGCATCTATAGAAACAAGCATGTGATTGTTACTTTTGGCTCTATTGATATGTTGGATTAAATTTATTGATTTATGTATGCTGAACCATCCCTACATGCCTGGGATGAATCCCACTTGCTTGTGGTGTATAATCTTCTTGATGATTTGCTGCATCCTGTTTACCAATATTTATTGAGAAATTTTGCATCTATGTTCATTAGGGAGAATAACCTGTAGCTCTCTTTTTTAGTTGGGTGTTTCTCAGGTTTTGGTTCTAGAATAATATTTGCTTCCAGGAATGACTTAGGGAGAATTGCTTCCCTTTCAAGTTCGTTGAACATTTTGAGGCGGTTCGGCATTAAGTCTTCTTTGTATTTCTTGTAGAATTCTGCAGTGATTCTATTTGGACCTGGGCTCTTCTTTGTTGGTAAGGTCTTAATCATATTTTCAATTTCATTAAGAGAAATTGGGTTATTAAGCAGTTTTACATCTTCTTGATCCAACTTTGTTGGTTCATATGTGTCTAGGAATGTGTACATTTCTTCTGTTATCAAAACTATGAGAGCAGAGGTTTTTGAAATAGGTGTTGATGATCTTCTGTATTTCCACAGAGTCGGTAGTGATTTCACCTTTTTCATTCCACATTGCACCAATTTAGTCTTTTCTTTCCTTTTTAAAATTAGATTGGCTAGGGGATTATCAATTTTATTTATTCTTTCAAAGAACCAACTCTTTGTTACATTGATCTATTGTATTAATTTCTGCTCTGATCCTTATATTTTCCTCCCTTCTTTTGGCTGTGGGCTTGGCTTGCTCTTCTTTTTCTAGCTGTTTGAGATGTAGTATCAGGTTGTTTATTTGTGTTCATTCTGTTTTTCTAATGCGAGAACTCTGTGCAATAAATTTTCCTCTGAGGCCTACTTTCATTGCATCCCACAGATTCCGGTAAGTTTTATTTATATTTTTGTTTGCTTGTAGATATTGTTTAATTTCTTCCTTAATTTCCTCTGTGACCCAATGATTACTCAACAGTGTATTATTTAATTTCCATGTGTTTTTTTGTTTCCTGTTCACTAGCTGCAATCTTATCTTTGAGGTCTGAAATATAATTTTATTTTTAAGATATTAGAAAATTTATAAATAAAAGGACATACAAACCCACATAAATGATGTAATGCTGAATAAGTGCTACTAATATTACCATACTTCAGTCACAACTATTTGATTTTTGTGTAGAGTTTTTATCCATCTATAGGCAACTCACAGGACCTGTTTCAGTCAATGACCAACAATCTCCTTCTTATCTGTCTTTTCTTTCAATATCCCATTTTTTTTCCTTTTTGCATCACAATCGATTGAGCTCCCTATTAGAATCTTAAAAATTACATCCTGAGTTACATTAATATAGCATCTCTCTATTAGATCAAAATCTGATTCTGCAGCCTTTGGTGACAATGACACATCAGTGGCTTCTGGGAATTTCAATGCAAAGGAGCACTACAAATGTTTATTGGTCACTGCATGGACATGCTGTGTAGATTATACACTGGACCCACCTGCACAGGAAGCACCTTACTCCTTCCATTCCTGCCAGTTGGTAAAGATACTTTTCTGGTGCCTTCACAATTCCAAATAAAATGTTGAGATTGCTATGCCATTGCTGGCAGAAGCTCTCAAATCTGAGATGTAGCATGGGAGGGCCAGACCATAATTCACCAATTCCACACCCTCATTTAGCTCAAAATGCAGCCTGAGCTAAACTACCATCCACTGAGTGAATTCCAAATTCCTGGTGCACAACAATGCCAAAATCAGATCAATTATATTAGGCTATCACCTCATAATTCCCCCATGTCATTTTCTTAATTGTCCTTTCTTTTAGGTTGAAGTTAAGCACACTGGTTGTAAAACAGCTGCTGTGAGACTAAGATTACATGGACAATGGATGAATTTTCTTTTCCATAATATCTATAGTACTATTTGGAGTTTTTCAGAAAACATGTTCAATTAATGCTTGTTGGAAAAACAAAAATAAATAAATAAATGAATAATGAATGAATGAATAAATAGTGCATAAATGTTAACTAATTACAATTAAATACACATAGAGCCTGAGTAAATAAGTAAATTTTAGCTTATTTCATTTAATGTTACATGCAAAAATCAAAGTTAATGGCTCCAGAAATAATCACAATTTTTTTCACCATTTGGTGATTCCAAACTATTGTCTACTTAAGTTTCTCCATCATGTTCATGCAAATCCCTTTTCTACTTCTTTGTTGATTTACTCTGTAACAAGTGAGAAGTGCCAGATGTTTTTGCATGCATTTAAAATAACAAAACTCATAAACAAAAATAAAAAGTTAAATGCAGAATACCTTAAAAATGTATTAGTGATTAATTCTTTGTATTTAAAGTTCCTTTATCAAAGGTTAAAAACTTGGTAAGTGTTCAAATTGAAAAAGTGCAAGTAAATGTTATCCTTAAAGTTATGGAATTTATATTGTAAAACAAAACATTTCAATTAATGAATGTCTAAAACACAAAGACACTATACTTACTCATGTCTAATACAAAAAAGAATCCATGTATTTTGTTCCCTGCAAACTCAGCTATCCCAATTTAAAGGTTGACACTTATTCAACCTCATATGAACACTACCTCAGTAAAGTATGTGTTGGCAGAGAATGAGAGATATCTGTGAGATGAACCCTAACTTTGGCCACAGTGAATATCACACCCATTGGATTATCTGCTACTCTTTCTGCTCATCTCTCTAACCCTACTGTTATAACAGAGTAGGGAGGAAACTCAAGAGAGTATAACTGATCTTGGCCCAAACGTTCATGTCTTGCTTATTGGTGGCTAGGGCAAAGGATTTATGACCCACAAAGGAATTTGTAGCCTGAGGAATCACTACTGGGAATCTGGCAGTGGTTCAGTTTCATTTCCTGCGTCAAGACATGTGTGATGAGCTACTGGGGCTTCTCAGATTTTAGGTGCGTACTCTTACCAGGTATGTCCAAAATATGGACAAAGCCTCCATTTTGTTTCTCAGTGGAATGTTTCTCCTTGTTGAGATCATACTCTTAGCCTTAATCCAGAAACCATTCATGGACAACACCCTTCTTTCATTCAAGCTTTACTTAGTGGAGGGCCCCAGCTGCTCAAGAGAATGTAGCGCCGAATTTGGTGATAAATTTCCTTCAAAATCACAGCCAAAGACCAGTGCTACTTGCATATTGTGCTGAAACTTTGGCCTGTGTGATGAGATCATTTGTTGCATACTTCTTAGAAAGTACTGAACCATCTATTCTGTGTGTCTGCTGAAAGGATCTCTATGGAAACTATGATTGAAGATATTACTTAGGAGATGTTTGAAATTGTGCCATGGACAGCTCCATCACAACTGGGAACTAGGACATCACAGCTGGGGCAGGAGGATCCTCCAGTGGGGCAGCCAGACAGCGGAGGTCTCTAACACTACTAGGTGGTTCAGACAGCAGGAGAGCTGATGGACACGTTGCCACCAACAGGAAAACAAGCGTCTCTGCTTCCTCCCCTGCACTCACCTGCACACCCCTGTGATCAAGGTCTCATCATAGGCCTGTTGGCAGTTTTAATGGGATTGGAGCTTACTCATCTGAACTCAAGGAATGAGGGCTAAGCTGAGTGGCAGCAAGCAAGAGTATATGCAGGAGGCCTGGCAAGGCAGGAATCTGAATGGGCAAATGACAAGAAATAAGCCTGACCATTAGTGCATCTTTATTGCACCAAGAGCCCTTCTATGAATTTCCTAGATGAGACTGGTCTAAGAACCCTAGGGCAGCCATGAGAACCCTGTGTAGCAATTGAGAGTCTCAGGTCACTGAATGTCAGCCCAGCTTGGGGTAACTGAGATGTCAGCAGGTACTGGCCTTGGAGCCCCTAAGTTTCAGGTTTCATAGTCCTCTGGGATTACATTATCCATTGTAGGTAAGGTCAAGAACCTTGTTCCTTGTACTCTTTCACAGTTAACACAACTTTCAACTTTTTGAGGAGTAGGAATTCAAAGAACAACTGCAGAGAATTATTTGTGGATACTTTTTATTACAGTGAATGTCTCCTATAGCTATCAGTGTCCTCCTAGTCCTCCTTCTGTGATTTGAGAGTCATCCTCTCTTGGCAGGTTTTTTGCCATTGGAACCAACTTCTCAGTTACCTGATTCTCCTGAAGACAAAGTGAGGGAGCACCTCAGTTTCAGGACTGAGCAGGATCTTTGCATTTCATGGAAGGAGTTCTGTGTGATCAGACAAGCAGGTCTTCAGCCATGGGACTCCATGAAGCTCATCTCCTTAATTCCCCTGGGGCTCAGAATTTCTCTTCCACTGATCTGAGTGCAATTTCTCTAGACCCAGGACTTCGTTCCTTGACATCTGAGGGCGAAATAAGTAAATTCCTTACTGCAGGTCTTCTGACGAATTGCTGGACACTAGACTCTTGGATTAAACACTTCAATTCTGTAAAAGTCCTGATGTAGTGTTTATCATTCATCTGACTCCGGTTTCCTGGGAACTCACATACTTACATGCTTCTGGTAAATCCTGGTGGGGAAGGAAAGGAGACACTGGTTCTTGTTCGTTTGTGTTGTGGTTTTAAGTTTCTCTGTATTCACTAGGTTTCTCACAATGACTGATGGAGTGCCTGGTATTCCAACTGTGTTCTCTTCCTTCAAACAATGAATTGAAATCCCTAAGCAGTAAAGTATTCATTCCTATGAGAAGTATGCCTGGAGCCTTGCTTGAATGACATCAGTGGATGTTTGAAAACTTTGAGGGGTGTATTTATACATTTATTTTGTGTCATTCACTGTGATAGTTACTTTTCTACATCTACCAATGCCTTTTGTACTACTAAAATAATGATTTATTGTCACCCCTCATCCATAAATAATGTTTGATGTGGTTATGAATAGAATTTCTGGACTCAAAATGTGTGAACTGATTCAGACTTTTTGTTGGTCCCAGTATTTCCCTATGGGATTGGCCAAAGCTACTGCTACCTCACAGTCCTCCAGTGAAACATAAAATGCTTTGAACCAAGACATTAGGAAGAAAAAAGACTGCAGAACTTTTTCTCTAAACAATTTTGTAATCTCCCCTGTTGCAGGGTATAAACCTGCCTCCATTTCAGGGCATGCCTTCACTAAGTATATAGTGACACAGCATCTCTTGTTTTATATTTTACTGTTTCTTTTTCCTTCTTTCTCCGTAGGTGTCTTATGCTTGATTTCAGTCATTGGAAACAACCTGTATTTGGTGGTCATTCTCACACCAATATTTAGTTCCATAAACCTATAATGAATTTAAGAATATTTGACATTTTCAAAATAGTTTTCCTTTTAAAACAAAACATACTATACAGTTCCATTGGAGACTTTACTTACTTTTCCTAATTTCATTAAACATTTTAATAATTATCTCTATAAACAGCTTGTACATTACTACATGATTTTCTATTGGGTAGATTTTTAAAATTTTCTTTGCTATTTTTAATATTTCTTTTTATTGTATCTTTAATTGTTTGCTGATTTCCTTTCATTAGGCTCCTAAATTTCTTCTGGGATTTTATACAAATAATTTATGAATTCCTTTGTACATATCATTTTGGTGCACACCAGTCACATTTCAAAAAAGATCAGATAATGTTGCTAGTTTTTTATCAGTTATGATTATTCTTTCTCATTTACTTTGATATTTTTGTTGTATTTGGATATTAGCTATATGTTTCCATCCTGCTGTTAATAATAGAGCTTCTGCTGTATGCCTTTGAATACTCTGGAATTCTGGCAGGAATGACTGCAGTGCTTCCCAAGTTAGGCTAATTTTATATTTTAGAGATACTAACGTGGTACTCTGGCACTGGTCATGAATCAAATCCAGGAGATGAAATAAGTAGAGTACCAACAATGATGAATAGTGCCAAACAAGTTGTTTTGCTCGTCAAGAGTGCTGACTCATAAACCTTTCAACTTAGGCATCAACCAAAATATTCAAGTAGGTTGGCACATAACCAGAACCAAAATCCTGTGTCAAAATAAATCAAGTTCTGAATTGGAGAGCATCACAGCAATCGAGTACTGTAATGTAGGACATAGCACCACCACTCTGTAGTGTAGTTCTCAGTGCTCCACCTACTTATTCCTCCCTTTATTTCCTGAACTCTGTCTTCTAGTGCTGTCTTCTTAATTTACATGTTCTGGAATACCTCAGAATTAAAATGCAGTATATAGTTTTATTACATGGGCTACCTTTACCAAGCAAAATTCATTTAGCTTTCTTCCATGTGTTTTCATGGATTGAAACTTAATTTTTTTCTTAGAACTACACATTATTCTACTGTACTGATGTGCTATCCTTTATTTGTTCACTCATCTGATGATGGATGTGTCGGTTACTTTTATCCTTGCACAACTGTGAATGAAGTTTCTAAGAACGTCTGTATGAAAGCTTTCTTGTGCATATTGTTTTTCATTATTTTGTGTAAATATCAGTGCAACTACTGCATCTCAAGAAATTAGTATGTAGAATATTGCAAGGTGTTACCAAAATATCTGCTAATGAATCTATATCTTTATGGATCCATAACAGTACCCATGAACCTTTTTGTTATTTCATGTCTTCTCCTCCATTTGATCATTGTTTGGTGGGGACAGTGAGACCAGAAATAGCTTTGTGGTTCAGGCTGGCCTTGAGCTTACTATTTAACTCAGATTAGCCTGGAGAGCAGTCCTCCTGCTTCAGCCTCCCAAGAACTGGGATTACCGGGCTTTGCCATCACAGCCAGCCTCCTTCATTTATTTTGGTCAGTGTTTCAGAATTCAGTCATTCTAACAGGTGTATTAGCAACTTTTCAAACACTTACTGGTAGAAAATTGACATCATTCTTCCCCAATTTTAGTAGAACTCATATGTCATATGATTATGCAGCTGAAATCCCAGCACTCTGAGAGACATAGTTACAATAATTGCACATTGAAGGCAAACCTGGACAACTTAGTCACTTAGTGAGTCATTCTTTCAAAAAGTTAAATAATTAGAATTCATGTAAGCATTTGGTGAATTCATTTGGTATTCATTTCTATTTCCAAAATTGTTGCTATTCTAATTTCTTTGATATTTGTAGGGCTACTCATGGGTACTGTCTCTCCATGTAATTCTGTAGGTGTTTTTTAGAGATTTGGTTCGTTTCATCTTGATCACTAAATTTATGTTCTTACAGTTATGCATATTACTTTATTGTCTTGTTTTTATTCGTGGTATCATACTGATAGTCTTTCTTTGATTTTTGAAAAAAATCAGTCTTTTCCTTGTGTTAAGATGGCTGAAAGTTAACTGATTTTTCTTAATCTTTTAAAACTTGGCTTTTGGTTGTATTTTGATTTTCTCTATAGATGATTTCCATTTCATTATTTTTCCCAGTAGTTCTTTCCTTTTTATTTTGATTTATTTTTTCTAGTGTTCTAATGTAGAAGTTTATATTATTCCGTATTCTTCCTTTTCTAACATGCCTTCAATGTTGTAAATTCCTTTTCAGGCACTGTTTTTTTTTGTTTCTTTTAGCAAACCACATATTTAAATGAGTTTATGTTCATTTCATTTATTTAAAAATACAGTCTCCAAAGTTCTTGTCTGACATACATGTTCTTTTAAAATATTTTTTAGTGTCTATTTTGAAGCCTTATTCCTATTTTTGGTTGCCAACTTGTAGTTGAACTCCACTATTGCCTTTAAACATATTTTATTGTTTTTATTCATTTATATTTTATAATACATTTTAAAAGGAAAGAATATTGTGTATCTTCAGGGATGTTCCATGTGAGCTCATAAACTCTAGTGTCTAATTTTGATGTTTTGTAATGCACAAATGTATTTTAAATGTTATATATTGGTTCTGTTCTATTCAGGTATATGGTTGGTAATTTGCTGCCTATTGGCTCTGTCAAGGAATGGTAGGAGTATTTTGATTTCTTCAATCATAAAGGTGAATTTTTCATATCATTTTTGCCTAATATAATTCATTTTATCACTGTGTAAAATCAGTGGATGCACATTAAAGATTATTTTATTTACTTTCAGAATTAAATCCTTTATCATTATACTATGTCCATAGTTTCTTTCTGATCCTTTTCCTTAATTTTTAATCTGTTTTGTCTAAAATAAATATGGCTTCCTCAGGTTTATTTTAATTTGTGCTTCCTGCTCTACCAGGAAACTTCCAGACAGCCTGCTGCTGGTAACTCATGGCGCCAATTGAAAGTGAGACCGTGGGTCCTGTCTGCTCTCTGGATATGGAGCCCTCTGTAGTCACTCAAGTTTTCATTCTGCTTGCAGGAAGATCCTGATATTCCAAGCTTTTCTCGCCATTCCCCTACCTTTGCCAGCAAAACCCAGATAAACAAAGTAGAGGTATTCATAATAATGATGACTCAGTCCTTTGGGTTCTTGACCCACAAACACATAATGGGCTATCAGTCTCCAGGAGGGTCCTCATGTTGGATGACTTCAGGACACGTATGCAAAATTTTCAGGGATATATTTCTGCCCTTCCTATGTGTTATTCACTGTAATAGTTAATGTACTAATTCAATACTATGTGTTCTATTCTACTAAGATACTGATTTGTAGTCAATTCTCGTCTACTAATGATGTTTCCTGTGGACACTAATACAATTTCTGGACTCAGAAATGTATTATCTAACAAAACTAGCACAATTATGAATAAATCATCTATGAACATTTGTGTACAGGGTTTTGCGTAGATGTTTTCAGTTAATTGGGGCAAATAACAAACAGTGCAGTTACTGGGTCACAAGTTATGTGTGTGTATAGTTCTGTAATGGGTTGTCACAGTGTCTGTCAATCACATTGTGCCATTCTGTGCCATTGTGACCAGCATTCTATGAAGCATATATTATTCTACATTGTCTCCTTCATTTGAATTTGTCAGTGTTTTGGTGTTTAAACCTTCAAATAGGTGTGTCATGCAATGTCCTTTTGTTAATTTGTAATTCCCTAATACTGCATGTTCATAGGAACCTTTTCATATAGTCCTTTGTCGAAAATTTCTATTATTTCCTCCCAAGTGTTCAGGCGTATTTAGCTGGGTATGATAGTGAATAACTCAAATTCCAGTGCTCTGAGAGGTTGAACCAGCAAAACTGCACACTGAAGCTAAACCTGGACAACTTACTTAATTTGCTAGCTCCTCTCTCTAAAAAGAAACAAAATAAATGGGCAGAGTTCACCTAATCAGTAAGTTGGTTCATTTGGGATGCTTGCTTTCTGTTTTTAGAAGATTAAAAATTGTTATTTTAATTTCTTTCACAAATGTATGGTCTCCTCAGATATGCTAACTCCATGCATTTATGTGTGTATCATCCAAGGATTTGGTTCATTTTGTATTGGTTGCCAAATCTGTGGTCATAGACTTACTTATATTACTTTGTTATCCTATTAGTGTTTATGGAATTGTAGTTATGGTAGTTCTTTGATTTTTATACTGATGTTTTTGCTTTTTAATGTGACTGAAGTTGTCATTTTCATTAAAATTATAAAATACTGGCAATCTTTTATATTTTTTCTATAAATATTTACAGTTTCACTATATTTTGCCCAAATAACTTTTCTTTTATTTGGAAATTTATGTATGTATCCTTTTTCTACTTTTGTAGGGTACAAAGTTACATTATTAGCTTAGCTAATCCTTCCTTTTAAAGCATGCATTCAATGCTATAAAATTTTTCAAGCACTGATTTTGTTTCAACTCACATGTTTTAATGAGTGTGAGTTTCATTCCATATAATTTAAAAAAGCATTTCCTTAAAGGCCCTTGTTGCATCTATAGATTCTTTTGAATATGTTGTTCAGTTTTTAAGTATCTTGGAATTTCATTACTATTTTTTGATACCAATTCATGTTTAACCCCATTGTGGGGTTTGTACATATAATGAATTATTTTTATTTCTTTATATTAGATACTATAAGTCAGGCACAACGAGGTTTGACTTGGTTGAACTTGAAAAATACAGTGTCCAACTGTGCTGTGCGTGGTATCATCTAAAAGCCATTGAAATGTAGATAATTAAGAGAAATAGTTTGTTGCATACTATGTTTACTGATTAGCTGCCTTTTGGATCTGTCAACTTCTGCTAGATTCTGTGTTGAGATCTTCACCTGTAACAGTGGGTTTTCTTTACCATTATTTGCCTCATGGGAGTCATTTTAAGATGGCACCTTTCAGCAAATATGAAATTCAGATTATATCTTTACTTGGACAATTAAACCTTTTATCATTTTTAAGTCCATATCTATCTGTGATCTTTTTTCACAATCTGTATTTTGCTTTACCTGAAATAAATGTGACTACTTGAGCTTTCTTTCAGCTTTTTGTTAGGATGCACTATCATTTCCATTGCTTCACATTTATTTATTTATTTATTTATTTATTTATTCATTCATTCAACACTGATTATTGAACCCAAGAAATGTCATGCTACACACGTAGCCCTTAATTTTAAGTTTCTGGGTTCCATTTAGGTACACCTAAATGACCATATTCACTCTAGGGAATTTGTATCTGTACATGATCCAACTTTTACTTCTTGTTATTATATTTTTCTATTACCATTCCCTCTTTTCAAACCCCATCTCCTCCCCACTCACAAAGTTTGGTTTTCATTTTGTCCTATGTTTATCATTTTCCCTTTTTCCCCTTGTATTTCCCTCCCCTCTCTCTATTCCCCACATCCTTATGAACATTTTCTCCCTGTTTCCCAATATCTACTGTATATTTATATTTTTATATGCATTTTTAGTTTGTCAACCCAGAGACATGATGCAATACTTACATGTGTGTCCTTAAATTCAGTGCAGAGTATAACTCTTTTATTGATTTATTTACTTCATGTGCTTTTGAGATAGGTTCTCACTAATTTCCCAACTGGCCTCAAACTTGGGATACACCTGCCTCATGTTTCCCAGGACCTGCTGTTAAAACCATGCACCACTAGGGGGCTAGGGATTTAGCTCAGCTGCATAAGCACCTGCCTTGTAAGCGTGTGGTTGTGAGTTTGATCCCTGGTACGGATTAAAAAAAAAAAAAAACGAGTTAAAAAATAAAACTCAAACCATGCACCCCACACTGGGCCGCATCCCTTCACATGTGTCTAGTATTACCTTTGTACTTAGAAATGAATTTCATGTAGAAAATACCAAGTTTGCTTTTCTTTTTTTTAATTTTAATTTTAATTTTAATTTTTTTTATCGGTACCAGGGATCGAACTCATGACTACGCCCTGCCAAGGCAGGCGCTTATGCTGATGAGCTAAATCCCCAGGCCCTGCTTTTCTTTTAAAAAAACATTATTGCAAAGGTTCAAATTTTGGTTGGTATATTTCATTCAGTGAATTTTAAGGAAAAAGTTAGAAGAGCTACATCAATATGTATCTACCAATATTGTGTTGCTTTCTATTTGTTGTCATTGTTTTAAAGAGAGCAGTTAAAGAAGACTCTCCCTCGCCAGTTTTCCAGGGCCCCTCAGTGCCTGCAGTGCACCACATGCAGTCTGGACCCTAGAAGAGTAGTTATGATTTGTGTTGCCTTTTTACAAGGTAAGAATTCAGACTGAGTTTCAAAGGCAGTTGGGGAAGCAGCAGAAAAGCTCTATCCAACACAGAATTCTCTTCCCATCATTCAATTTAAATCAGGTCTTCATAGTGATAGAGAAACATTCAACAGCCTGTGAATGTGTTTTTAATCATAGATGGAGTTCTAAGACATAGAGACTGTAATCTCACAGTGTAAGAGTGACAGTATTGTGGAAAACATTTAATCATTGCTAATAAGTCTTCATATCTGTAACAATGCAGGTTGAATTTATTTTTACACAAAAGTAGAGTTTTAATTTATCGAAACTATGGTCTCATTCTGTTAAGAGGAAAACTGTTCTCCAAACACTTATATATAAAGAATGCGCCACATCTAGAAGGAGTGGATGTTGACAGTCTCCTTAGGAAGCACCGATTCCATGCAGTGTTCTGAGAGCACGCTGAAGAAAGCCCCCTGTACCTCCAGACAGGCCAGAGCCCTGGAGCTCAGTGCCACATAGAAAGTAGGTAAGAGTGAGAGTTCTGGGTCTTAACCAGACTCCACCCGCCTTTGAAGTCACCTTAACTTTACTTTTCTCTTTTTTGCCTATGTTTCTGGAGGGAGTGTGAAAAATCCTTGCCTGTACTTTGGAAGTCAAAGCTTTGGGTAAGTTAAACTAGAAATCGATACCTTTGGTGGCTCTGCTACACCAATGGACAATTCCATTCAGAGGATACCTTACACTTGGAGTCATGTATTTCTGATTAATCAGGCTGTCACTCTCTTGACTAACTCAGGCCTCATGCAACCTGAAATGAAATATGCTGTTGTCAGTTAAAATTTTGAGATAATTAGTTATTTCATTGCAAACAGTTTTTCAGACATTGAAGTACAGTTATTACAAATGTAAATAGTTTATTAGGGAATGTATTCTGCATTGTGTTGTTATATTTCCAAGATTTATCTATTAAATTTGTGCTGCTATAAACATGGGTGCATATAAATCTCAGAGATATGATGTTTTCATCCTGTTTGGAATATGCCAGAAGTGGTGTCGCTGGGTCAGATGAGACTTCCAATTCTAGCTTTCTGTTGAACATCTAGACAAATTTCCACAGTGGTGCACCAGCTCACATGCCTACCAACAGTGCAGAAGTGGTCCTTTTTCCCAAAAGCCTCTCTAACATTTGTTATTCGTGCTTTTCTTGACCCTGATCATTCTTTCTGGATTGAGATGGAACCTCAGTGTGGCTTAAAATGTATTTCTCTAATGACCGACCATTCTGAGTATTTTTAAAATATATTTACTTGCTGTTTGTATTTCTTCCTCTGGGAAGTGTGCATTCATCTCAGATGCCCATTTTGGATTGGGGCTTTGAATTTCATTAGTTTAACTTTTTAAAATTTATTTATATATTCTGGATAGAAGTCCTCTATCTGATGGATAATTGACTAAGATTTTTTCTCAATTTTTGGGGTTTGGTTTCACTGTGTTGGAGATTTCTTTTGACATGCAAAACCATTTCAATACAGAGAGATCCCTGTTATTAATTCTGGGAAAATTTTCCTGCGCAATTTGATTTTTGTTTAACAATTCTCTTCCTAACCCTATATCATCACCATTTCTTCCTACTTTGACTTCCAGCAGGTTTAGAGTTTCTGTTTTAATATTTAGATATTTGATCCATTGTGTTATTTTGTAAATCATGGCATTATCCTAGAAGGTAAGTCATTTAAAGATGAAATCCTCAAAATGCCTTCTTAGAAGGGAGGAGTGACAGAAATATCCATACCTCAGTATGAAGACCTAGATACAGAAATGAAAACAATTTCCTATCTTTTCTTCTAGGTTCTCTCTTAAGTTACTTGAGTCATGATGTAAAAAAAAATGTTAGTTCTGCATTTATATCCTAAAGGCCTCCAACATAATGATGTCCTTGTGACTGTCATGCAAGTTTATAAACTCCAGGAGTTCTGCAAAATGTATGACACACTCATCCTGAGAATGTGTTTAAACCACTTACTAAAGCTAATATCTTAAATATTAGAAGAAAAAGAGAAAAAATAATGGGAGTGAAGAAGGGAAAGTCAGAGAAGAGTTGATCTCCACTCTCTGTCATGAGAAATAGCATAAAGATGCCTTGCATCCAGGATGAGAAACCTGGTCCCCTAGGAGTTGGAATGGTCTACTCAGAGAGAGGCCACAAGATCTGTCCATTGCTCCAAAAGCATAATGTAGCCTTCTGTGCAAGATGCAGAGAAGAGCTGGGCAGCAGGTCAAATTCCAGAGTGGAAGTTTACACCAGAAAACACTCAAGGGAAAAGGGCTCCAGTACTGGAAAGTACACTATCTTCACAAAACAACAGCATGGGAGCAATGTCACGTTTCAGGGAAAACTGCCTAGAGGTAACAGGCTGAATACAATCAAGGTTAAGAATACTTACCATTTCTTTATTCTTTACATAATCTTGATTCTTCTGTTTCTTTTCCTTTGACTGCACATGGTTTCATACCAACTGAGATCCATTTCATAATACCGACAAAAATTAATTAAAGGAAAAGTCTACATCATGTGGCATTAGTGCATCAAAGTGGGTTGGAGAAAAGTGGAGATTGGCCGCTAATTTTACCTTCTACCAGTTGTCTAAACATAGGATAATTTCAACTTAATACTTTTCCATTTGAATTTACGAAGGCATATTCTTAATGAGATGTGAACCACATGTAAACTCTATAGAGTATGAAGTGAAGAAAAGTTTTCTGACATTTAGAGACTGACAGGAGTTAATACTATTTGGTTCCCAGAAAAAAATTATCCAGCTTCAGAATCTCTAAATTTTTCAATTCAGAATATGTATAAACCGAAGCACTGCTATTGTATAAAGAAGAAAAATTAGTGTAAAGCAATCATACATCGTAAGTATGACTGCATCACTTTCAGTGTACAGTTACCCTCTTACCCTGGTTGCAACTCAGCGTCCTTGGGTCTGCTGTGCAGTCCTCCCTGTTGACCTTACAACCAAACCATCTATTCTATATTTCTTACGTCTTACCTCAACCAAATCTATATCACTCAAAGTCGTGAAAATTCCGTGCATGGTTAACCTAATGGTAAGGCACTTTTAATGAAGTGGCACCGAACAAAAATGCAGCAACATAAAGGTTGTGCAGGCTCTGGGTTACATTCCCAGATCTGGGTGATAAAATGTGCCTGACTAGTGCCTTCCATAAAGCTCACCTGAAGGGATTGCTTCCTTCATTTCCCTGAAACGCTCTGGACACATTGTGCACAGAATACCTGGTGAACCCAATGGATTCAGCATCGCTAAAAATAGATTCCAAGTCACCCTGCTTTCCTGCTCAGATACAGATTTATTTCTTCTTGCCCACCATCCTAAAGTCACTCCCAACAGTTTTCTATGATATTCAAAGTGCTCCTGTCCTTCGATCTCCTCTATCCAAATCCATATCCTAAAGATTTCAAAAGACTTCATCTTCACTTTGTGCTATCTGAAGCAGTGTCATATTATTTATTTATTTATCATTTGATTTTGTGGTACCTAGGATGGAACTCACAACCTCATGTTTTGCAGGCAACTGTTTATGTCAGTGAGCTAAATCGCCAGCCCCATGAAGTTGGTTCTTTTAGGAATAAGACAATGGGTTATCAGAATATGTTCCCATATTGTGACTTTGTCCCTGTGACAGGGGAGGCAATCTCTTTGTCTCTCTCCATCTCCCTTCCTTTCTGTCTCCACCCTTATTGCCCTCTTTCTCCTCTCTCAGAATTTTGTCTCTCTACTTCCTACTGCTATGCCTCTTTACCCCTGCCTCTAAGCTTCCCTTTTTCACTCTCCACCTCTCCCATCCCTTCTTCATCTTCTAGTTCCCACATCTCCTCCTCCCTTTTAATTTTCCCCAATTCCTTTCTTGTTTTCTGTCGCTCCCTCTCACAATACTAAATATTCATTTGAACAAATAAAACAAAGGAAAGTGTTCCATTCACTTTCCATAATTCTCTGAATATTTCTGATTGCATGTGACACTACAAGTACCATAAACTGAAGGACTAATAGCTAACATGATGGTAATTGAAGGAGAGGGACTTGTATGAAAGGTAGGGACACATGTTGTGATGTATAGCTTAGTTAAATGTGCAAAAAGGCAGCCTAATCCCCTACCATTCTCACTGCAGCACAGCTCTGATGGATCCTGAAGGGAGATCTAAGACTTCTTTTTTCACCATCCCGGGACTCCCTTACATTGTGACAAAAATCCTGTTCATGAATAATTTGTGCTGAATACTCTCAAGAAACATAAAAAGTACTTGAAACAATTTTATTTTTATGTCCCACAACAAGATAAAACCGCATATAAAGCATTCAGTTATTTAAAACATCAAATAATAAATGAACTAAGAGAATTCAAGAATTTATCATGCTTCAAATATTTGCTCTACTGTATTTCTCTGCATACAGTAAGGTTCTATAACATTTCCACAAAAGTTCCCTATTCTAATGTGTTTTCTACACAGGGAGAAACCTGTATTTTAAGTTTCCCAGTCTACAGTGTTTTGTCCTAATTGACTGAGTCGATTTGCAAGAATGGCCATCAAAATCCTGACTAACAACATGGGATGCCATGGCATTAATTCTACACCTCAATCTTTAGCTCAATGCAAAATGAAATGAAAATTATATAGAGACAGAAATCGGCAATTTCCAAAGTTTCACAAGGCTTCCTTATGAAATGAAATGCCATTACTCTCAAAGACACCCTCATCACATTCGTTCCTTTTAAGATACATAAGTTCAAAGAGGAAGTTCAACAAATTTCCAATAACACTGCGGATCCTAGGTTTAAAAATTTCTAGTAGCACAGACTCAGTTTTCATCATGTGAGTACTAGTGCACTACCACAAAGCCTGCCATAGCAGATGCAATCAATTAATATGTGCTAAATTACACTGAGAAAGGTATGAGTGGAAAACTGATAAAGTTTAAACACAACTTTCAGGAATGCACAAAGAAACAGCTTAAAACATGGAATTACACAAACAAACGAGAAAAGCAAAAAATAAACATGTCATTGACTCCATTGCATCACCTACTACTGCAGACTTCTAAACTTGTGCAGGAAAATTCCCTATTGTAAAGCCTACTTTCTTAAATTGGGTGATCTGAAGCCTCAGACATCGCAGGGCTCAGCAGGAGCAGCGGGATGCAGGGCTGCGGCAACTGCCCTAGGTTTTCCCTGTAGAGACACGCTTTGCAGAAAGCAAAGCTTGAAATTTTTCTATCTCGTCTCTTCCAAAGTCTTCATAAAGATATGAGAAGTAGGCAGGACAAATCCTATTGATCCTAATTAAAAACTTCATGATTTTCTTCTTGCTGATCTCTGCATGGACTTGGGGGCAACATAGGAACTCATGGTGTGGAAAAGGAGTTTCATTATTCATGAACAGGATTTTTGTCACAGGCACCTGCCTGTACTCCAGGTATTTTAGCCTCACAAAATCGTGGGTGAGGAGACTATTAGCATTTCCAAAACACATGTGCTTCTTGCTGGGTACACTTGCATCCTTTTCAGGAATTTCCAGATGTCTTCTTCAGAAGCGCGGTGGCCTTTCATGAGGATCACAGCGAGGATTTTCATCAGCATCCTGGACTTAGGGTAGGTAGCCCCTGCCAGGGTGAACCCTGCCATTTTTGGGGAGGCTCAGCATGCTGAACAGGTTGTAGAAGTGATGAGTGGACTCCACTTCTCTCATTTCTACTGCAAAGACCGCCTCCAGCTGCTCACGGACAGTCTGGAAAACCTGAGGAAACTCATCTCTACTTTCTGTCGACTGACAACAGCCGCTCTAACCTAGTAAATGGTTGCTTCCCATGAAATTTTTTTAGTATAAACCACCCCAATGTCTCATTGGGGCACTGAGGTTCTTCAGGCATACATTCAGGGCAGTGACTGGCCTCAGAAATTTGGTCAACACTGACAACAGTGCCATCAGCAGAGAGACCACCAGCAGATGGTGATCTCCTCGGAGGTGTCAGGGGAGGGCTACAGGAAGCAGCACCATGTGGGGTCTGGGACAAAGAAGACAGCTTTTCCTCTTGTTCTTCTCCCGAAGCTGCTGCATCTACACCTGCTTCTGCCCCTGTGGCTTCTACTTCTGCTGCTGCTGCTTCTGCTGTGGGTGCTACTGGTTCCTGTGCCACCTCAATATCCTGCGTGTCACCTCTGTCCTGTGGCTCTTCCTCACCAGGAAGGTGTTTGCTTTTGTGACCAGGATGCATGATGAATGTGCTGAGGCCCAAGATGGAGGAGTGTGAGGAGGATGGCTTGTGCTGCAGGCACCTGGAGGAGGGAAAACAAGATTGTGTGAGCACCATCAGCACAGACCTCTCCTGTGCTTTAACCCAGGCTGCTTCTACAGGTTGCTGTGTGAATGATGCACTATGGACAGTGGACCTGCTTTAGGAAGTGTGTCCTTTTACAGGAAGACAGAATGAGTTGTGGGCCACACCATGATGACCCTTTTACTTGTGTCCTGGAGTCCTAAAAGGACTGTGTAATGGAGACCTTTGTTTGTGGCATTGGGTCCTCTGAGTTTGCTATTTCACCTATGACTAACTTCACAGACACCCTACTTCTCAGTTCTCCTTTTCAGAAAATGACTCCTCAACCTCCAAAAGGTAACATTCTGTATCCCACAGTCCATAGGGAAAGAGTGGAAGAGATTCTATGGCAATCACAATGTGATGGGCTCTGCCCACTGAGAGTTATGCAGAGCCAGCCCTCTCTGTCATGGGCTGCTAAGGTTCGCACTTCTCAACCAGAAAATCTCCTGACCTCCAGGCACTGCCTGTTACTATCTCTGCTGCATGGTAGCCAAATCCTCACAGCAAATATGTATATGGGTCTTAGATTTCTCATCAAGCAGGGACAAGTAGAATCAACCTAACATCCTTTTCTTGGGTGTGGATGTTCAATGTATGGATCAGGCTTCCATTCCCTGATGTCCACTCCATCAAGAGCTGTCCTTCCCACGACCCATTTGACCTCTCAAGACTTCCTTTACCTGTGTGCTCTGTGGTGCTGCTGCCCAGGCTGAGACTCTCTGGGAACATGTGAAAACCACCTTACCTTCCTATATTCTCCCACTGTGCAGAAGAATAAATGATTCTGTTTTTACATTTCTTCCGAAATCATACTTCCCATTGATATATTTGTCCTATTTACTCCTTCTGCTTCTCACACTAGTGACACTATAAAATGTTTACATGCGTGGGTCAGGATTACTTCTCTTATGATTGTGGGCTCTACTTGCATCCTTTTACCTATAAAAGTTTCATGTTGATCCTCTTTTATGAGTGCATGGTACTTCATACATAAAACAACAACATCTGGTTTTTCCATTCCACAATTGATTGACTTTTGTGTTCTTTTTAATATTTAAGTATTAGAAAAGTAAAACTGAAGATGAGGCAAAGGGGAAAGGAAAAATGGAAAAAGGATAATTGTATATATATAAAATTTTCAATATATTTACATGCCTAGTTTCTCTTACAAAATTGAAGACAAAGTTTTCAGCTATCGTTATATTTTGTGACTTGAGTAACAACTTTGGTGATAATAGTGCACTGCATATTAATTATTGTTACTCTCATATTATTTTTTTTTGGTACTGGAGATTGAACTCATGACCTTGGGCTGGCCAGGCAGCCACTTATGCCACTGAAATAAATCCCCAGCCTCTCCTATTTAACCAGGGGGCCAGGCCAGTGCCAAGAAGGGAGGTAGGCCTGCACGGAGGCTAGTGGACTTCCAACTCCCTGGCTCCCGGGACAGTTTGGGACATCACTCCCAGTGCTTGGGTGCTCACCCAGCCCCCTAGGACACTGGACTAGCCTTGAAAGGCTTCTTGGATTTGAGTGGCCCACATCCACTGACCGTCATTCAACCAGGGGAGCCAAGGCCCTTGAGTCCCGGGAGCCGAGGGCACAGGAGGTGATTTCCAACACAACCAGGGAAAGTTTTGGAACATCGCTCAAAACACAGAAATATAGGGAAATGACAAAATGAAAGACCAAAATGCAATCTCAAACTTCCAGCCCATCCCAAGAAAGCTTGGGTGCTACATACATAGAAGAAAATAATAGTCATATACCTGAAATACCTGAAATGATATCAACTGAAATAAAGAAGCAAGTATGGGACACTATGAAGGAACTCAAATTAGAAATAATCTCCCAGGTAAAAGAAGAAATGATAAAAGTAGTGAAAGAAATAGTGAATGCAACTAAAGAAGACACAGCTAAAAAATTAGAGGAACAAAGCAAACAGAATCCCTGAATAAACAGTATAAGAAACAGACTACATGAAGCACATTCAAAGAGATACACAGGAAATCAAAAATTCTGTTGAAAGTTGCCAAAACTGCCTCAAAGAAAGTAAAGATAGAATTTCAGACCTCAAAGATAAGATTGCAGCTAGTGAACAGGAAAGGAAAGATCTTTTAAAAATAACAAGAAATCTGGAAATAACAATTCAACAGTTAGTTGCAAGATGATGTGAAGAAAAACAGCATAATATTAATAGGGATAAATGAAAAATAAGGGGACAGCACAAATGATATTAAGAGGCTATTTACAGAAGTAATAGCCGAAAATTTCCCAAACAGGAGAATGGAAACTGACATTCGGATTAGTGAAGCATATAGAACTCCAAAGCAAAATAAAACTACACCCAGATGTATAATAATCACCATCCCAGAAATCCAACATATGGTTATATTTTGTGACTTTAGTAATATCTTTGGTGATAACAGTGCACCATATATTAATTATTGTTACTCTCCTACTATTTTTTTTTTGGTACTGGGTATTGAAGTCATGACCTTGGGCTTGCCAGGCAGTCGCTTATGCCACTGAGCTAAATCCCCAGCCTATTGCCTCTCCTATTATCTTCTATTCAGATATTTGATTTTTTTTCTCATTTCAAATTAAGAAAAGCAAATGTGCATTTATGTATGGTGCAGTACTACATTCCAGTAACTACAGATTAGCTTGACAAATTTTTATTTAAATAGGTAATCCTCGAGGGAATAAGTTTTTGGGGACGTTTTCAGACATGGTCATTCTGTGAAGTTCAGGCTGGCCATGGCCTCAATTTGTAGCCCAGCCTGGTCTCCAAAGTGCAAGGATCCTCCTGCCTCAGTCTCCTACTGTAACAGATTAAAGGAGTGCTCCACCCCGCGAGACTCTAGAGTATAATTTTTCAGTAAATCAAACAAACACTTGTGTTTAAGTACAAAAAGAAAAAAGTAGATGGATGATTTTGTAGTAGTTTCTTAGTTTTAGCATTCATTTTAATTTCTAGGAATTCCTAGAAATGTTCCTACTATGGACTTCAGGCCATGCTCCTTATGCAACATGCATCCACACAATTACCAACACCACCTACCCCATATCATGGAGGAAATTAGTGCTAGCCACAAGGCTATTCCTCATCCCAGGTTGCCGTCAGCCATGGGCTTGCATGTCCTCATATGGGGTTCTCAGGGTGACTCCTGAATACCTAGAAATCTCCCTCATGCTGGCTTGAAGCACCTAGGCTCATCCTGAGACCCCCATGTCCCTGTTATGCTCATTGCAGCAAACAGTCTGACGGTCACACTAGGGTCACTAGAACTGACCACAGGACAAGCTGTGTTCGTCAGTCTTATTGGAGTCGCGATCTCCGGAGCATTGCCCAGTGATCCTGTGCTCTTCATTCCTTGATTGCAGGATGATCCTTGCTGTGCTGACCCTAGCCCAAGCCCTTGCTGCAAGGCTTTCTGCTCTTAGACCACGCGAGACCCCAGCTCCCACGTGCCGCCCTCCATTTTGACCACGCGCCTCTGGCCCATAACAGTCACCCTTGGCACATAAGCGTAGGTTACAAGGACTTTGGGGCTAGTGTGGGCTTCTTCCCCTCTCCTGCACAAGAATACCCACTGGTCTTTAGCCTAGGACATCACAACTGGGGCAGGAGGCTCCTCCAGTGGGGCAGCCAGACAGCGGAGGTCTCTAACACTAACAGGTGGTTTAGACAGCTGGAGAGATTATAGATACATTTCCACCAACAGCAGAGCAAGCAGGTATTTCTGCTTCCTCCTATACACTGACCTGCACACCCCTGTGACCTGGGTCTCACCACAGGCCTGTTGACAGTTTTAATGGGATTGGAGCTTACTCATCTGAATTCAAGGAATGAAGGCTAAGCTGCGTGGCAGCAAGCAAGAGAATATGCAGGAGGCCTGGCAAGGCAGGAACCTGAATGGGCAAATGACAAGAAATAAGATTGACCATTAGTTCATCTTTATTGCACCAAAGTTCCCTCTGTGAATTTCCTAGAAGAGACTGGTCTAAGAACCCCAGGGCAGCCAAGAGAACCCTGTGTAGCAATTGAGAGTCTCAGGTCACTGAATGTCAGCCCAGCTTGGGGGAACTGAGATGTCAGCAGGAACTGGCCTGGGATCCTTTAGGGTTCAGGTTTCATAGTCCGCTGGGATTATGTTATCCATTGTAGGCAAGGTCAAAAGCAATGTTCCTTGTATTCTTTCACAGATAACACAACTTTCAACTTTCTGAGGAGTAGAAACTCAAAGATCAACTGCAGAGAATTATTTGGGGATACTTTTAATAGAGTGAAGGGCTCCTATAGTCATCAGTGTCTTCCTAGTCCTCCTTGTGTGACTTGAGAGTCACCCTGTCTTGGCAGATTTTCATCCCATTGGAAACAACTTCTCAAGTTACCTGATTCTCCTGAAGACAAAGTGAGGGAGCACCTCAGTTTCAGGACTGCCAGGATCTTCCCATGTCATGGATGGAGTTCTGTGTGACCACACAAACAGGCCATCAAGCGTGGGACTCCATGAAGTTTATCTCCTTAATTCCCCTGGGGCTCAGAATTTCTCTTCCATTGATCCGGGTACACTTTCTCTAGATCCGCTTCAACACGGTAATTGTCTTGGCACCTAAGCCTAGGTTACATGGACTTTGGAGTTAGCATAGGCCTCTTTTCCTCTCCTGCACTAGGATACTCACTGTTCTTTACCCTGTGCATCCCAAGACCGTCCCAGCCAACCTGTGCTCTTGGACGCTTGCTCCCCAACCCCCAGAACACGCCGAGGCTTTGTGAGGCAGGGTCGACACCACCTTCCGAAGCCTGTGTTTCTCCCCTTCTCAGGAGAGGTTTTCACCTCACTCAACCACAGCCTGGGTCCTTTTGCTGACTTTTGCAGGGCTGGCAGCAGCAGACGAAACACCTCACTTGCCGAGGTCCTCAAAAGGGAGCCAGTGCTAGCGCCTCCCCTGTTTAAGGACCTGGAGAGGAGGACAGCAAGGACCGCCTCTCTGGCGCCCCCTCTGGGCGGGAGTGCAGGGCTCCCGCAGTCTCATTGGTCACAGGACCTGCCCACAGCTTCTGGACCCACCCTCGGCCACGCCTCCTTATAGGGCGAACCTACACTGTGGAGACCCTCCTGGCAGAGTTACAGTCCCTTGATGTCCTGGTGTGTTGAGATCTATGAGCTAGTGAATGGAAGACCATGCATTATCCTCCGTAGTGCTGCACTGGATTTTCTTAAACATTAGTCTTCAAACTCTGCATCCTGGCACTTTACACATTAGTGAAGGGATTTCGTGATATGCTGCATTCCTGCAAATTCTGGAGTACTGCCTCTTAAGATATTAGGACACTGGCTCTTCATGTCTGATATTATATGGGAAAGCTGGTAACAATGTTGTGTATTTAGAACAGGTTGTGTTTGTTAGAGAAAAGTCATTGTAACCTTTACTTTTATTTATCATCAGGGTCAACGCTGAAATTAATTCTCTACTAGAAGGATTAGCTTCTAGTGTAATTGGCTCAGATAGATAATTTGAGGACAACACAATCTTTTAACCATGATTTGCCATGCTGATGTACAGGCTCATATTGTTAGAAAATTTTTTTTTACTTTTTCTTTGCACATATATCCAATATTTTCATATAATTTGCTCTTAGAATTGGTTGTAATACTATGATTAGAAACAATATTTTTCAAATCATGTAACAAAATTAATTTATATATGTATGCATTTTTATGTTCTATATAATAAATGTTTTTCATCTATGCTTATGTATATATTTTGCAATAATAATAAGAAAGTGAATGCAGCTACTCAAAGTCAAATTCAAATTATAACTATAACTATATAATATATATATATATATATTTGTGGGATATATATCTATAATTATATAAAATTTTGTTATATACTTATATTTACATATATGCACTTTAGAGAAGTATTAAGATAAAGATACTCAGTTCATATTCAGTTAGAATTGTGGGGTGTTGTAAACTCTTGATGAATTCCCTTTATGGAACTTTCTTAGCTCTGACACTTATCCCCTGGAGAATATTAAAAATATTACTATTTGTTTCACAGTGCATTTCGGTTGCCCATCCTGTATGGGCACTGATTATTCTTGTCATTTGAAATCTCTATTTTTAAATCCTACCACTTATAATGCCTGTGTTCTGAGGTGGAATGTTTGATAACTGCTTATCTTTGGATGAAACCTTGAGAGGCTGCCCAAGCTAACACAGCTGCTGTGCTTATAGGAAACCAGAAGGGAAATTTCTCTCCCTCCACCCTATGAGAACACAGCAAGAAGATATTGGTTTCCAGTGCACACCTCAACTAGAAACCAATCTCCTGGTACATTGATCTTGAAATTCTCAACACTAGAATGCTAAGAAACAAATTGTTTTTAATTCACCCCCAATGTACTATATTGTCTTACACAAGCAGGAAATAAATCCCATTTTGTAAGCCTATAAAATGATAATTGCATATATATGAACATATTGTGCTGATTGACAAATATCCAATGTTTAATGAAATATATTTATACTGATGGTTATATAGACAATTCCAAACATCTCTGTAGTTATTATTTTAGTGCGGGCTGTGTCAAGAAATTGAACTACATTCAAAGAAACTCATTCAGCCAAAAATCGCTTTAGCAAATAAAATTAACATTTTTCATCAATGCGTTAACGTGAAATGTGCGTCATAGTAGCCATCCACGAATCATCAGGACCAGACGTGTCTGGGACGCAGAAGTAGCAGGAACTGTAATATGAACTACAGTTTACTAGAGGTTATTGGGAAACAAAGAAGGGAGTTTTCTGCCATAGTTTGTCGAATTTTCAACCACAATTTCATCAGATTGGGACTGCATTCTGAGACATTTTAATTAGAAATGTATTTGCACCAAATCTCATCATGATCCTGTGTAATATATTATGAATTGTTCACCCTTAAAGAAGGCATTAGGATGAGCAATGAGACATAAGAACGTACACATGAATAGGGAAAATCAAGTAAAGAGAACAGGACAAGATAGCTCTGGCAAAACATTTAGAAATATCTCAATGGAAACCCACCATACTTAAGCCTTGATCATTAAAATGCAGTCTCTGTATCTGTAAGAATCTAATTTTCTAGTTTTCAGGTAACTCAGTCTACAGTATATTTAAAATACTGCTAACAAAGTAACATATGGACCTAATTAGAAATTTCCTTCTGCTTTAACAGTGATCAAAAATAATTAATAGGAGCATGCCTTACTAGTTTCTACCCATGTTAATGAGGGAAGAATGTCACTATATGTATATGTGGTATCCAAACACATAACACTTTCAATGAGCAGCATTTTGTCACATACAGTCATGCAATCACATCTAGTGGGAAAAACACAGCATGGTGTTGCACTCAGATTAGAAAATAAAAAAGAATCTGTGTGAGACCAAATTTTTATATCTTGAAAGAGAACTAATATCTCTCTTCCAGTAGACAACATGAGAAGTGTTTGAATTTATCCAATGGATAGGTGGGCAGAGACATTAAACAAATAGATATAAGGAAGCACTATACTTGGTTACCCTGATAAAGTTTGTTATTCTTCAACTGGATCACAGGTAGATATATGTATTACAGAATAGAAACAGTACTTAGGCTATTTGATGACCTGCTGGTTTTACCTAATGTCATGGCCTCACATCATCTTGAAGTTTCATTAGGCTTTACACTATGATCACTATGAGGTAGTGTTCTATTCTACAGTATTCTCAGCATTCTGGCACTTTGAGGCTGTAGATTATGTTCATGGCCATATATCCCTACTACATCATAATTTAAAAAAAAATAGCATCAAACTTATTGAGTTGAAGTCCTCCACAATTCACACTATCTTACCTCAGGAAGTTTTCCCTCCATCTCACGTATTCTTTCACTTTCCTGTTGCACAAGTTATGTCTTAGTGACTTTTCTCATTGCTGAGACAAAATGCCTAACACCCTAATCTGAAAAAGAAAGGCTTTATTCCAGCTCACAGTTTGTAGAGGTTTCAGCTGGATATAATCCAGTTGGATCCAAGGCAGGTCTCATCGCAAAGGGACATTACAGAAGTGAAACTATCCATAGCAAAGCTGTGCAGGAAGAAGTCTTCCATCACCGAAGTAGCAAACGGCAAGCAGCAAACCACAAGTGACAGCACCAGCCTTCTTTCTGCCCTTTATATTCTGTTCAGGCTACCCCCCATTAGGTTGGGTAGCACTCAAACCCAGGTTGGGGAAACCTTAATCCAATCATGACATTATAAATCCCAGCATCATACACTTAATTTTATCATCACACACCCTAGAAACAGCCACCTCTAAAAGTTAGTAGCTGTGTTCTCATGAGAGACTGGGTGACATATAAATACTTGGCATAATGGGATATATGATTACTATCATCATATTATTGTAGTTTCCATTTTGTAATATATTAAGGAATAATATAGTTCTTGATCTGGGCATCATCAGTTCTTTCACTTTCCTGAAAATAAGTCTTAGTTACATTTTCTCAAAGCTCACTCAGAGATCATTTCCAAAGAGCAAATACTCAATGTATATCTGGTGAAGAAGGACTGTGGGCTTGAGAGTCTGAATGTGTTTCCTGTGGTAGGGGGTTGGGTGACACTGGAGAAATTTTGGAAAGTGATTGGATATTGAAGGATCTATCTTCATGAATACAATTATCTAGTGCCTTTTTCATTTTTTGATGGCATTATTGCAAAATAATAAATAGTTAGGAAGTGAAGCCTATGGTAAGATGCTATCACCATGAAGACACTAAGCTGCCCTCACTCCTTCCTTTCTCTCTTTCTCTCCGTCTCCTTCCTGGTGGTCATGAGTGAGGCAGATATGTCTGCATGTGCTTCTGCTGCTGTGGTATTTTACCTCACCTCAGACACAAAGCAGTTTAGCCAGAAGAATAAAGTTTATCTCCAGCTTACCCTGGGCCAAAATTAGTCTTTCCTCTTTACTTTGGTTTTCTAAGGTATTTGGTCACGTTGGAGAAGAAAAAAATTAACACAATGACCACAAATTTTAACTTAAATTTCACCTTATGAAACTTTAGATTCGTCTACATTTTCAGAAAGTGTAGCACATTGAAGCTTAGACAATGTACCTGTAAGAAAAAAGGATTGAACAAGGCAAATGAAGCACATCATGTTGTATTGATTTAAATCTTCCATCATCACAATTATATGTTGTCGGATCATTGCATTTTTACAAAAAATCACCTATTTTTAATGTTTTCTTGTCAGGGGAATTAAAAGACTGAAACTTCAGTAAAGGTGCAGGAGACTTTGGTCATCACTATGCGACACACCTGTCCATGCCAGTAGTTCTGGTAGTAGCAACAGATCTGCTGTGGGCTCTCTCCATCTCTCAAAGCTTTTTTATGTTCTGTAGCAAAATAAATGTGAACACTACCACTGATTTTAGTGAAAAGTTCATGGACTTTCATCGTACTGGATGGAGAATCAGTTTGTGAACCACCAAGGAATTTATGGCATACAGGATCAGAGTTGAACCCCTGCTGGTAAAACACATGCTTTCATCTCACAAAATGTTTGGCAATGAGCTTTCTGCAGTCTCCATAGATGAAGTACTTTCTCCTGGGATGCACTAGCAACATCTCCAGGAATTCCCAGATAGCTTCATCAGTAACACAGTTAACCTACATTAAGTTTACTTCTAGGAACATGATGAAGAGCCCAGTGTTGGGTCAACTTCTGCCATGATGAATCTTGCCATTGTTCAGGAGTTTCATTTGGCTGACAAGGCCACATATGTGATGTGTTGAATTGACTTTTTATATATCAACTTCACAACCATTCATGATGAAAGCAGAAGCTCTTTTCAGAACCTCAGTAAAATGGCATTGACACACTTGACTGAGAGTCTTCAGCCTGTCTTCCTTGATAATGGGTTGTTTCATTCTGTGACTTTTGAAGTGGAATTGGAGGAGTATCCCTCATGATAGTAGAGGAAGAGGAAGGAAACCCGTGTGTCACTCCTGCATTCTGCTAAATACCTGTTTGATGTGGGGAGTCATTGTGAGCCTAATGGCACTTCTCTTGAATGTGGATCTTTGTGTTTGTCATCAACGCATAGTGATGGTGGTAAAAAACAGTGCTTAGGAGTGTGAGTAAGAGAAGAGGCAATGGAAGACCAACTACAAAAGACAGGGAGAGGGTCAAGTGCAGCTTCAGTGTGGAAATTATACCATTGAGATAAGGAAGGCTAAATCTGCATTTTTCTGTGAGGGAAAGTCTCTGGGAATACAATGGACTTATGATTGTGAACCTGTTGTTGTTCTAACAAACTTTGAAAGAAGTCTCAGTGAACTTTACCATGTGTGCTGCCATCTCTGCCTCAGATATTCTGCAAGTGACACCTGAGTCTAAAGCTCTCTCTTAATGATTTCTCCTTTTATTTCACAAATATCATGTCAACTGGTGGCATGTTATATAAGGAAGTCCTTGTGTGGCTTTTCTATTCATGATGCGTGTCTTTGGGACCCTGAAGAAAGGAAATAAATGATTACCTCTTCTTGGACCTAGTTTAAAGTTGTCCCAATACCTGATTTCTGAGGCGTTGCTGCTCACAGTATAACCTTCAGCACTAGGTTGTCTGGGTCTTATCTGACCACACCTACCCATGGCCCAAATAGGCTTAAAGTAGGTGATGGATTCTGTGGTGTGCCCACTGTCTTAGTACTCTATGAGGCTGATTGACTTAGACCTGATGGTACTCACTGTGGTCTATGGACAACTCTGAAAATCCTCCCCTGCTGATCCAGCCATAACTATAAGATGAAGCTCCATTTTTCCTTGTGATATCAGTTATCATACTGTACAAGATTACACAGAACTTATTATTACTGTTTTACTATCTTAATACACATGGACTAAAATTTTGTTCCTTATTTACCCACAAAATTTCCTAGACTGTTAACAACAATTATATTCTTAACTTTTGTAAGATCATTTGATTAAATGTTCTACATGTGAATGAGATGATACAAAATGAGCCAGGCATGTAAAGGCTCCATTTGAAGTTGATCATGTAGAACAATTTCCTTATGTTTCTGAGAACCCCACAGAGAAAGTGACAGGATAGTCTGCCTGTGGCCCTGATTTAGCCTTTTGGGCCATACAGCAGACATGAACTGCTTTCTCTCTGATTCCGTTTATGATGAGGTCATTTTGTCTTCAGTTTTTGTCATTCAGAGACTTCACAATGGCTCCTACTCAGTCTAGGGGAGGCTTCTGCGAAATGATCACATCACTTCACATTCTTATTTCTCATCTACAACTTGTGCAGAGGATAAGCTCTGTCCCATGAGTTTATGAGATTGGACAAATCATCCCTAAGCATGGATCCCAGAGTAAGTGCACCATCCGAGTCAAATCATGTTATTCAATGTCTTCTCTTCATCGGCCAGACTTACTTCCATTCAGATAGACACATATTCCCATGGCTGCTTTACCTTGTATCACAAATATCTTCTGTTAATCACAATTACACACTCAAAGTTTGTGAGTGAAACTTATTAAATTCCACCTGTGAGTGAGATCTGTAGTGTAAGGCAGGCACAAAGACTTACTGCGTTTCAGGTTGTTATGGTGAAACAGGAAAGTGGAACCCTTGATCACATGAGTATTGTTAGCCTCACACTTACAGATAATGATAATGTCATCCAATGTCTCTTCTTCCTTGGTACTCCCTCACATTTCTTTTGGAATTTTCATTGCTTAATTTGAATTCTTCATCTCAAAATTTTATACAGTGTTTGAAGTTTGGTTTTAGTCACCTGAAACATTTTGAAGGAATGAGCAGAAAATGACTAAGTGACTTGAGATGTATCTCAGATGTAGAAGAGTACAGCAATGTACACTGTGCAAGGATTCAGACCCAGACTATAATCCATCACTTTCCCTTCACTGTCTTGTTTAAAAGGAGCATATTCAACTTCTTTCTCTGCAAATGAATTGTGACCCACAATCTACTTTTCTAAGAACCATAGCACGATGGATAACAAAAATTGTGATTTCCGCTAATGATATTGATAATTTTTACTAAAATTATACCTCTAGAAGATGGTAACAATGCCATATATAATTTTATTTTTAAGTTATAAAAATTTATAAGTTCAAATGTCATAGAAATTCATATAAATTAAACACTGCTGAATAAGTAATATTAATATGTCCATATTGTAGCCTCAGTTATTTAATTTGGGTGTAGAGTTTTTATACATATATATGTAACTCACAAGGTCTGTTTAAGTCAGTGACCAACAATTTCCCTCCTAGGTGTCTTCCTTTCAATGTATCCCATTTTTACTCCTTTTTGCATCACAATCTATTGACCTATCTATTAGGTTTTTAAAAAATTACATCCTTAGTTACATTAATATATCTCCATATTGGATCAAGATCTCATTCTGCAGCCTATGGTGACAATGACAGTTCAGTGGTTCTGGGAATTTCACTGCAAAGAAGCACCATAAATGCTTACTGGCAGCTGCATGAACATGCTGTCTAGATTATACCCTGTGCTCACCTGCACAGGAAGCACCCTCGTCCTTCCATTTCTGCCAGTTGGTGAAGATATCTTTTTGGTGCATTCATGATTCCAAAGCAGATGTTGAGATTGCTATGCCATTGCCAGCGGAGACTCTCAAATCTGAGATGTAGCATGTGAGGGCCTGACTCTACTTCACCAATTCCACATCCTCATAGAGCCCAACAGCCAGCCTCACCTAAACTACCATTGAGTGAGGGAATTCCAAATTATGGTGTCCCAAACTGCCAAAATCAGATCATTTATATTAGGCTATCACCTAATATCTCCCCCATTTCGTTTTCTTGCTCGTCCTTTGTGTTAGGTACAAGCTCAGCTTACTGGTTTTAAACAGCTGCTGTGAGGCTGGAAAATCACATGGACAATGGCTGGATCTCCTTTTCCAGAGTCTCTCCAGTACTATATAGAGTCTTCTAGAACATAGATGTTCAATTAGTGCTTGCTGGAAAACCAAGTAAAAAAAAATAAAACTTGTGAAAATTTTAGCTAATTGCACTTTAAGTACTTATAGACTTGAGTAAATAAGTAAATTGAAGATAATTTCATTTAATGTTACAAGCAAAAAGCAAAGACAATAGATCCAGACATAAATTAATCACAATTTTTTTCACCATTCGGTGAATCCAAACTATGGTGTACTGAAGTTTCTCCGTCATGTTCATGCAAATCCCTTTTCTAATTCTTTGTTGGTTTATGCTGTACTCAGTGAAAAGTGCCAAGTGTTTTTGCACTCATTTAAAATAACAAAACTCAGCCAACATCTCCCAAGATCCTGCCATATTAGAACTTAGGGCACCGGGAAAGAAAGCAACCATCTGGCTTCCCTGGTAAGCAGCCATAAGCCTACTGACACGTGGGCTGAGAATCAAACATCCCTTCCTCCCCTCCACCCAATTAGCAAATGTGAGCCAGAGGTCTGAACATATGCGATATAGCAAATATGGGAGACTTCTTTCTATCATCACTTTGAAAGGAAATATTATCACTTTTTTGCTTTGTTCTCATTAATTGTATTGCTCTATTCAATATTCTGTTTTGATAAGTTCTATAATGTTCTGTATTTGGTTTGATTTTGTTATATCTCATTGAAAGGACAGCAATGGTGAAGAAAACGAGATACAATATAGTACCTATTACTGTTATCCCAGTAACCTGCTGTGACGTTCTGTACCAATTTCACTGCAATGTCTCAATTGGCTTTGTTCTGTTTGTTCCGTTATATTTTACTACCTTCAAAATAATAGAAAAATGAAAAAAAATAACAAAACTCATAAAAATAAAGAATAAAATAGACCTCTATAAAATATATTACTGATTAATTGTTTATGTTAAAATTTACTTCATAAAAGTTAAAAAAAACTTGCTATGTGTTCATTTTAAAAACAATACAATGTCATCCATAATGTTATGAAATTTATATTGTAAAACAAATCATTGCAGTTAAAGAATATATAAAAAAAGACACTATATTTACTAAAGAATAATAGCAAAAAGAATCATTATTTTTTTTGCCTGCAAAACCTAACTATCCCAGTTTAAATGCTGACTCTTCTTCAACCTCATGTGAACACTATCTCAGAAAAGTAGGTGTGGGTAGATCATGATAGAGATCTGTGAGATGAACCCTAATTTTGGCCACAGTGCTTGTTTTACTTGTGGGATTCTCTGCTATTCTTTGTGTTCACCTAAGACCCTTCTAATAGAGTAGGGAAGAAACTCAGGAGAGTATAAGGGATCTTGGCCCAAACATTTAGGACTTGCTTCTTGGTGGCTGTGGCAAAGGACCTGTGACCCACAAAGGAATTTGTAGCTCAAGGAATCACTATTGGACACCTGGCAAGAATCCAGGTTTATTTCATGCATCAAAACATATGTGATGAGCTTCTGGGGCTTCTCAGATTTTAAGTGTCTACACTCACCAGGTATGTCCAAAATATTGAGAAAGCCTCCATTTTCTTTCTCAGTGGCATGGTTGTCCTTATAAAGATCATACCAATGAGCATCATCCAGAGACTCTTCATGGAAAACACCCTACTTCCATTCAAGCTTCCCTCATTGGAGGTCCTTAGGTACTCAAGAAGATGTAGCACTGGATTGTGTAACAAATGTCCTCCAAAATCACAGTCAAAGATCAGTGCTACTTGTATATGGTGTTGAATATTTGGCCTGTGTGATGAGATCATTTGTTGCATACTTAGAAAATGCTGTACACTCTATGCTGTATGTCTGCTGAGAGGATCTCTATGGAATCTCTGAATGAAGATATTACTTAGGAGATTTTTGAACATTTGCCATGGTTAGCTCCACCAGAACTATGAACCAGAACATCATACCTGGGACAGGAGACTCCTCCAGTGGGGCAGCCAGACAGTGGAGGTCTCTAACACTACTAGGTGGTTCAGACAGAGTGAGAACTGATAGAGAAGTTGCCACCAACAGCAGAGTAAGAAGGTGACTCTACTTCCTCCTCTGCACTGACGTGCACACCCCTGTGACTGGGGTCTCACCACAGGCCTGTTGTCAGTTTTAATAGGATTGGAGCTTAATCATCTGAAATCAAGGAATGAGGGCTAAGCTGAGTGGCAGCAAGCAAGAGAATATGCAGGAGGCCTGGCAAGGCAGGAACCTGAATGAGCAAATGACAAGAGATAAGCTTGACCATTAGTACATCTTGACTACACCAACCCCTTCTGTGAATTTTCTAGAGGGGACTTTTCTATGAACCCCAGGGCAGCCATGAGACCCCAGTGGAATAATTTAGAGTCCTATGTCACTGAATGTCAGCCCAGCTTGGGGTAACTGATATGGCAGCAGGAATGGCCTTGGAGCCCCTAAGTTTCAGGTTTCATAATCCCTTGGATTACATTATTCATTGCAGGTAAGGTCAAGAACCCCATTCCTTGCACTCTTTCATAGCTAACACAAGTTTTAATATTCTGAGGAGTAGAAACTCAAAGAACAACTGAGGAGAATTATTTGAGGGTATTTTTTAACAGAGTGAATGGCTCCCATGGCCATCATTGTCCTCCTAGTAGTCATCATCGCCCTCCTTGTGTGACTTGAGAGTAACCTCTCTTAGCAGATTGTTATGCCACTGGAACCAAGTTTTCAGGTACCTGATTCTCCTGAAGGCAAATTGAGGGAGCACCTCAGTTTCAGGACTGGTCTGGATCTTCCCATGTCATGGATAGAGTTTTGTGTGCGCATCCAAACTGGCTTGAAATGTGAGACTCCATGAAGGTCATCACTTTTAATCCACTGAGGCTCAGGATTTCTCTTCTGTTGATCTGAGTGCATTTTCTCTAGACCCAGGGCTTCTTTCCACTACCCCTGAGGGTAACATAGGTGACCTATGGGCTTTAATGAAGATCTTTTGCCTAATCGGTGGACACTAGACTCTCAGATTAAAGACTTCAGCTCTGTAAGATTGTTGATGCAGTGTGTATCCTTATTCTGACTACCACTTCCTGAACACTCCCATACTGACCTCCTCCTGATAAATCTTGGAGTGGAAAGCAAAGAGACTGTGGTTCTTGGTTGTGTTGTTGTTTACTGTTCCTCTGTTTACACATGGTTTCGCAAACAGACTGAAAGAGTGCTTGGTATTCCAACTGTGTTTTGTTCCTCCAAACAATGCCTATAAAATGCCTAAGAAGTATTCACTCATATAATAAGCATACCTGGAGCCTTGCTTGAATGACATCAGTGGATGTTTGAAAACTTTGAGGGATGTATTTCTATATCAATTTTGTGTCATTCACTGTGACACCCTTTTACATCTATCCATGCCTTTTGATCTAATAAGATAATGATTTATGGTCAGCTTTCTTCCATTAATGATGTTTGATGTGGTTATGAATAGAATTTCTGAGCTCAAGTAAGTCTGAACCAATTCAGACTTTTCTTTAACCCTAGTATTCCCAATGGGACTGACCAAAGCTACTGCTACCTCACACTCCTCCAGTGAAACTGTTACAAATGTATTGAATCAAGGTAATAGAGGAAAAAAGGCCTGCAGAAGGCTTTCTCTAAACAGTTTTTTCATTTGCCCCTGTTGCAGGGCATTAACCTGCCTCCATTTCAGGGCATGCCCGTATTAAGTATATAACGAGACAATGTCTTTTGCTTTTATATTATACTGTTTCTTTTCTTTCTTGCTCCTTATGTGTCTCATGCTTGATTTCAGTCACTGGAAACAGCCTGCATTTTTGTCATCCACAAACCAATATTTAGTTCCATAAACTTTTAAAGAATTTTAAGAATATTTCACAGTTTCAAAATATTTTTCCTCTTAAAACAAAACATAGTATACAACTCACCAGGAGACTTGAATTACTTTTCTTAAGCCCATTGCTTATTTTTAATAATTATCTCTAGCTGCTTGTACACAAGTGTATGATATTCTGTTGGGTACATTTATTATTATTTTTTTGCTGTTTTCAGTGATTACTTTTATTGTATCATTAATTGTTTGCTGATTTTCTTTTACTGGTGTCCTTCCATTCTTCCAGGCTTTTAAGGACCAATTTTATGATTTTCCTTACACATCTCAGTATATTTCACAATAATCATTTTTTTAAAAAAAACAGATCAGATCATATTTCTAGTAGTTGTATCACTTTTCCTTAGTCTTTCTCATTTACTTTGATATTTTTGTTGTATTGCAAATTAGCTACATGTTTTCACCCTGTTGTTCATAATAGAGTTTCTGATGTACACTTTTGAATTCTCCTGAACTCTTGCAAGAATATTTGCATTGCTTCCCAGGGTATGTTGATTTTAGATTTTAGAGTTACTAATGTGGTACACTGACATTGATCATGAATCAATTCCAGGAAACGAAATAAGTAGAGGACCAACATTGGTGAGTAGTGCCAAACAAGTTGTTTTGCTCGTCAAGAGTGTTGAGTCATGAAGATTTCAACTTACGCATCAACCAAAACATTCAAGTAGGTGGACACATATCCAGGACCAAATTCTTGAGACAAAATCAATCAAGTTCCAAATTTTTCAGTGCCAAAGTGATCAAGTACAACAATGTAGTTCATAGCACCACGACTGTAGAGTAGTCTTCTGTGTTCAACCTACTTATTCCTCCCTTCATTTTCTGAACTCTTTATCTTCTAGTTCTTTCTTCTTAATTTACATTTTCTGAAATAACTTAGATTTAGAAAAAATACCATGTAGTTTTATTACATGGGCTACTTTTACCAAACATAATTCATCTAAGTTTCCTCCATGTCTTTTTTGCACTGAAACCTCATTTCTTCTTAGAACTACACATTATTCCATTGTACACATGTGCAACCCATATTTGTTAAGTCATCTGATGAAGGGCATCTTGGTTTCTTTTATGCTTGCACAATTATGAATGAAGTTTCTGTGAACATCTGTGTGAAGGCTTTCTTGTGAACATTGCTTTCAGTTCATTTGGGTCAATATCAGTGTAATTACTTGATCAAAAGAAATGAGAATGTATAATTCTATAAGGTGTTGCCAAAGTATCTGCTAATGAATCGGTCTTTCTGTACCACTGACAGTACTCATAAGGCATCTCGTTATTTTGTGTCTTATCCTACTTTTGTTCTTTGTTTGGTGGGGGGAGTGAGACCAAAAAAGAATGTGTGGTTCAAGCTGGCCTTTAATTTACTCTTTATCTCAGGCTGTCATGGAACTCAGGGCACTCCTCCTGCTTCAGCCTCTCAGGAGCTGGGATTACAGGGCTGTGAAAACACATCTGGCCATTTTCATTTTATCTTGTCTATGTTTTGGAATTCAGTCATTTTAATAGGTGTATTAGCAACTTTTCATACACTGACTTGTAGAAAATTGACATCATTTCTGACCCAAACTTTAGTAGAATTCATGTGTCATATGATAGTGCAACTGAAATCCCAGCACTCTAACTTAGTCAGGAGCATTGAACATTGAAACCAAACCTGGACAATCTAGTGATTTAGTGAGATCTTCTCTCAAAAGCAAAGTAGAACTCACATAAATATTTAGTGAATTCATTTGTCACTGATTTCTATTTGAAAGATTATTGCTATTCTACTTTATTTTATAGTTGTAGGGTTACTCAGGTGTACTATCTCTCCATGTAATTATGTAGATGTCTTTCAAAGATCAGGTTCATTTCATCTTGATCACTAAATTTGTGTTCATAAAGTTATACACATTACTTTATTTTCTTATTTGTATTCATGATATAATATTGATGGCCTTTCTCTGATTTTTGATAAAACCAATCATTTCCTTGTGTTAATGTGGCTGAAAGTTTTTCAAATTTTCTTAATCTTTAAAAAACTTGACTTTTGGTTATATTGATTTTTCTATAGATGGTTTCTGTTTCATTATTTTTTCTATTATTTCTTTCCTTTTTACTTTGAATTTAATTTATTGTGTTTCCAGTTTTCTAATGTAGAAGCTTACATTATTACACATTCTTACTTTTCTAACATGTCTTCAATGCTGTAAATTTCTTTTCAGACACTTATTTTACTGTGTATCACATATTTTACTCAGCTTTATTTTCATTTAATTTATTTAAAATGCATTCTCAAGAGTTTTTGATTGACTTACAATTTCTTTTAACATAATTTTTTGTCTCTAAGAATTTGAAACCTTCCTACTTTTTGCTACCAAGTTTGTAGTTTAACTCCACATTTAGTGCCTTTAAGCATACTTTGAATTGTTTTAATTCCTTTATATTTTATAATACGTTGTAAATGGACAGAATATTGTCTATCTTGAAGGATCTACCACAACAACTCAAAAACAATAGTTTTTAATTCTAATGTTCATTATTGCATAAAAATCATCTAAATGTTACCTGATAGTTCCATTCTATTCAACTGCATGTTTGCTGATTAGCTGTCTTTTCACTCTGTCAAGGAATGAGAGAGGTATGCTAATTTCTTCATAATAAGGGTAGATTTTTTGTATTATTTTCTGCCTAATGTGACACATTTTATTACTGGGCACAGTATTTCAATGGATGCACAATAAATACTCTTACACTTACTTTCAGAATTAAACTCTACATGTTTATATTATGTTCATATTTCTCTCTGATCCTTTTCCTTAATTTTTAATCTGTTGTGTCTAACATAAATATGGCTATTTCAGTTTTCTTTTAATTTTTTTGTTTTTTTGCCTGAGATATCTGGAAACTTCCAGGCAGTCTGCTGTTGGTAACTCAGAGTGCTGCAAGAAAAGGAGACTGGTCCTGTCTGCTCTGGGGATTTGAAGCCCTCTGTATTCACTCACATTTTCAGTCTGCTTGCAGGAAGCACTTGATATTCCAAACTTTTCTCCCCTTCCTCTGATCATTGTTTGCAAAATCCATATAAAGAAAATGAGACATACATTTACATAATAACAATGACTCAAATCTCTGTGTTCCTGACCCACAACCCATAATGGGCTATCATTCTCCAAGAGGTTCCTCCTGTTTGATAACTTCAGTGCATGTATTCGAAAATTCCAGGGATATATTTCTGCTCTTTTTACTTAATATTCACGGTAATAGTTACTTTTCTACTTCAATATTCTGTGTATTTTGTTTTGTTTTGTTTTGTCTTTTTGAGACAGGGTCTTTATGCAGTTCAGGCTGGCCTTGAGCTCACTTTGTAGCCCAGGCTGGTCTCGAACTCACAGCAATCCTCCTGCCTCAGCCTCTCGAGTGCTGGGATTACAGGCATGAGCCAAAATGCCCGGCTACTCTGTGTATTGTTCTACATTGATTTGTAGTTAATATTCATCCACTAATGATGCTTCATGTGAATACTAATACAATTTCTGGACTAAAGTATGTATTGTCTTACAAAACTTACACAATTAAGAATAAATCTTCTGTGCACGTTTATGTGCAGGTATTTCTGTAGATATTTTCAGTTCATTTGGGGAAATACCAAACAGTGCAATTACTGGGTCACAAGGTACACGTGTGTATAATGCTGTAATGCTTTGTCACAGTGTCTGCCAATCAGTCTGTGCCATTCTGCATTGTGGCAGCGTTCAATAAAGCATATATTGTTCTACATCTCCTCCTTCATTTGAGTTTTCCAGTGTTTTGTTATTTAAACCTTCAAATAGTTGTGTCATACAATGTACATTTCTTAATTTCTAATTCCCTAATATTGTGTGGTCATAGAACCCTTTTCATATAGTCCTTTGTAGAAAATTGGTATCATTTCTTCCCAAATCTTCAGAAAATTCGGCTGGGTATGGTAGTGAACAACTCAAATTCCACTGCTCTGAGAGGCTGAACCAGCAGAATTGTACACTGAAGCTAGACCTGGAAAAATCAGTTATTTAGACAGATTCTCACTCAAAAAATAAATAAATAAATAAATAAATAAATAAATAAATAAATAAATCGGGAGAGTTCAGTAAGTATTCAGTGGGTTCATTTGGGATGCTTGTTTTCTGTTTTGGAAGATTACAAATTATTATTTTAATTTCATTCACAGATGTATGGTCTCCTCAGATACGCTAATCCCATCAATTTAAGTGTCATTCAAGGATTTGGTTCATTTTGTGTTGGTTACAGAATCTGTGCTCATAGAAACGCTTATATTACTTTGTTTTCTAATAGTGTTTATGGAATTGTATTCATGGACATTCTGTTTTTTGGTAATAATTTTATCCTTTTAAATGTGGCTGAAGTTTGTCACTTTCATTAATATTGTAAAAACTGGCCATCTTTTGTATTAACATTCTCTATAAATAGTTCCAGTTTCATTATATTTTGTCCAAATGTAACTTTTCACTTGTAATTTAATATATCATTTTTCTAGTTTTGTAGGACACAAAATTATATTATTAGATGAGCTATTCCTTCTTTTTAAAGGGTGCATTAAGTGCTACAAAAATTTTCAAGCACTGAATTTGTTATACATACATATATATATATATATATATATTTGTGCACCCATGATTATTTCATTTTTTAACATTCCTCATATATTTTATTATCTGATATGCACTGAAGTTTTCTCCTTTACAACTTTTTTCTCTTTCTTACCCTGATCAGACTTGTACTTCCTTCTAATATAGAGCTATTTTTTTAAACTTGAGAAACCAAAACTTTCAATTTTATGGACAAAGTAGTTTTCCTCCATCATTGTTTTTTTCTATTACATTTTTAACTTCTCAGTTTATAAGTAACTACTAGAATAACCATCTTCTATTACACAGAGCAGACTGGGAGACAATATTGAAACTTGTCATGTGAAAGCATAATTTTTAGCAGGTAAACAAAGGTCATAAATATGGGAAAGCATAAGTCTAAATATCCTTCACTTAGGTGGCAGTGGTGCATGCATTTATTAATTTGACTCAGACATAACGTTACTCTATACTACAGTAAGTAGTCAACTATATATATCTATAGTTAACCTTCACCACCAGTGCATCACTATATTTAGAAAATTCCAAATAACCCTCCAATTGCTTCATTTATCTTAATATTATTTCAAGATTTTGGAAAGATTTTACAAATAATGTTCAGCAAGTTACACCTCAAGGTGTACTTAGATCTTGCATAAAAATCTTGTAATAATGTTTCAGTTTTAATTGTGCACCCATGTTTATAGCAACACAGTTTGTAGTAGGCAAGTCTTGGAAACAACCCAAATATCCATCAAAGGAGAAAAGGATAAAAAAATGTATTTTCAGAAGTTATTTTTGGTAATGTGTGGACTGACCAGAGGACAGCCAGATTCCAGCCCCTTCTGGCATGTAGGCAGAGAGACAAGAAGAGCCAAAATTCTTCCCCCACCTCTACCCCTCATAAGCGACTGGTTGATCTGGAGAAACACAGGCTGAGATGATAGCTAATGAGGTAAAATACAAGCTAATGTTTGTAATATTTAGTCCTTCACTGACTTTGCCAGCTTAAAGCTGTTAGTCTGATGACCTACTCATAAGATAACAATATGCAATGAAGCATATATGGGGGATCTTCCTGTGAATGTGGTGACCATTGTTAATTCCCTATGATCTTGTTTTGAAATCCTGTATCATTCTCATTGTTTTGTTTGGTTTTATTGTTTTATCTGGTTTGATTTTGTTGTATCTGTTTTTGGAAGATTACAAATTATTTGATTACAAATATTTTGATTACAAAGATTACAAATCTGATTTTGTTGCAGCTATTTTGAAGATAACGATATATTATGGTAGCCACTTTGGATTAACTATTATTTTGTTTTGAAGTCTTGTATTGCATTCATTGTTCTATTTTAATTGGTTCTTTTTGGATATCTGTGTATTGTAAAATTAAATTTCTGAGGAAAACTCAAGTCATAATGACACCTTCGGAATGATGCTAATTCAGTAAAATTGTAATAATAAAATATTATATTTTATTTAGTGATTTGAGATTATATAAGTATGCAAAAAAGACTAAAGATTTATAATACATTTAAAAGTGCTTAGGAGGAGGGGAATGTAGTGGGTCTTGGAATTTGGGACAAAAGGATTTCCAACATTATCTGTAGCTGAAGAACTGCCACCAAATACTACCAGTTTGCTACATCAAGGGTGTGTATAGACACGTTTTAATTTTTTTGTATGTACTTTTAAAGCTTCTTTAAAAAATAAATACAGAAACAAGTCTTCCAAACTAGATGACAGTAGAATTGAAAATAAGCCATAAAAGACTTACCTAGGGAGCTGACTGATGGTGCTGAAATACATACACAGGAAAACATGAGATGCATCACTGGAATTTGGGTCCCTAACTTTTGCACATCAGCGTCATTGCTTGTCACTGTTTCTCAGGAATTCAAGGAGACTTTATTGACCAGGTGATGAATACCTGGAAACCATTCCCAGCAGGTGTAATTTATCCTCTTTTCCTTTTTTCCCCTCCCCTCCCCTCCTCTCCCTTCCCCTTCCCTCTCCTCCCCTCCCCTTTTCTCCCCCTTTCCTTTCCTTCTCTTCCCTTCCCTTTCCTTTCCCTCTCTTCCCTTCTCTTTTTCTTTTTGACCTCATATATTTTTTTAAATGTCTCAACTGCCCTTGTTGGAACTACAGATTATCTTGAAGTATGATGTTCTGTTTTTCAGTGTTTTGCTATTGTCTTACTATTTTTAATATAAATTTGTATTTTAACTTCATTGTGTTCTCCAAACTTATAATTAATTATTTTTTATTTATTTATATTAAAGTATATAATTTAAGTGAGGCAGAATGTGGTCAGTCTTGGTGGATATTCCATGTGAACTACAAAATTATTAATTTTTCTGTGTTTTTAAATATTTTGGAATTTCAATACAATTTTTTACTACCAATTTATATTTTAACTCCATTGTGGACTTTGAATATAGAATGAATTATTTTTATTTATTTGTATTAGATAATATACTTTAAGTGAAGCACATGTAATCTGTCTTGATGGATGTTCCATGTGAACTCAAAAAATATAGTTTCGAATTTAGCTATGTGCAGTATCATCCAAAAGCTGTTTAAAAGTAGTTAGTAATATTTGATTGTATACTATGTTTATTCATTAGCTGCGTTTTGGATCTGTCAGCTTCTGGTAGCTTCTATGTTGATATCTTCAAATATAACAGTGGGTATTCCTTACCATTATTTGCTTCATGGGAGTCATTTTAAGATGGCGCCTTTCAGCAAATACAAAATAAGTTTTGTTAAATTTACTTGCAGTATAAAACTCTTTATCATTATTATGGCCATATCTATCTGTGATTATTTTTCATAATCTGTATTTTGTTTTGCCTGAAATATATATGACTTCTTGAGCTTTCTTTACATTTTTTGTTTGGATGGAGTATCATATCCATTGCTTCACATGAATTAATTAATTGATTGATCCATTCATTCAACACTGATGGTTGAATGCAAGAAATGTCATGCTATATACTTAGCCCTTAATTTTAAGTTTATTGGTTCCATCTAGGTATACCTAAATGATAACATTCACTCTAGGAAATTTGTATGTGTACATGATATATCTTGTTACTTCTTGTTGTTATATTTTTCTATTACACTCCCCTCTTTAACTCATCCCCTGCCCATTCACAAAGCTTGGTTTTCATTTTGTTCTTCTTTTGTCATTTTTCTTTCCTTTCCTATATTTCCCTCCCCTCTCTATCTCCCTTCTCCTTTCGAACAGTTTCTCCCTGTTTCCCCATATCTACTGTACATCTATATTCTTATACGCATTTTCAGTCTCTTACCCTAGAGAGATGATGTGATATTTACTCATGTGTCCAGTAAATTTCACTGCAGAGTGTAGCTCTTTTATAGACTTATTTTCTTCATGTGATTTTGAGATAGGTTTTCACTAATTTCCCAACTGGCCTCAAAATTGTGACCCACCTGCCTCATGTTTCACAGGATCTGCCATTAAAACCATGCATCCCCGCATCCCTTCACATGTAGCCTAGTATTATCTTTATACTTAGAACTGAATTTTGTTTAGAAAACACCCAGTTTGTCCTTCCTTTTAAAAAATATTATCAAAGAATTTCAATTTTTTGTTTACCAAGATCAGTGAATTTTTAGGGAATTTTTGGAAGGATTATGTAAATATGTATCTACCAATTTTGTGTTGCTTTCTATTTGTTGTCATTTTATCATAATAATATATTTTACTTTTTTTCAATTGCAGCGCTAACTGGACATTTAGTATGATGAAATATTATCTCTGTGCAGCATAGTGATTATCATTCTGTTTTTGTACTGTTTTCATGGTTGTTCAAGATTAAAGTCTGTTTGCAAATAATTGAAATTTGCTTTCAAATACTTTTCTAGCACCTCAAACTTGCTGTAATTATTGTATTGCAGAACATTTTCCAATTTTTCCTCCTATCACTTATAATATTGCAGATACACATTTTGCATATTTTAAGGTGTCATCACTCAATAGGTTCTTGTGTTCATTTTTGTGAACAAACCTTTTTCTCATATATCAGTTACAAGAAATATTTTGAAATTATAAAAAGTAATTTTAATTTTCATTATTCTTTGAAATTTTTCCTGTCTTCATTTAAACCTGATTTTTTGCCTTATACCATTGTCCTTCACTTAGAATGTATTTCACCATTTACCTTACTGTATATCATTTAAACAAACAATGTGCTTCATATTGGCACAATTATGTAAGCATTTAATGTGCTTAGATGATTTTCATCTCTGGCTTTCCTTACCTCTGCACTCTTTATTCCCGTCATATTTCCTAGAAGTCTTTTAACTATGTGCTAGTTTGCATTCTCCACTTTCCTTTTGTTAAGACACCAAATATGAGAAAACATGTGATATTTTTTTCTCTGAGTCTGGTTTATTTTACTTAACATGATGATTTCCAGTGCCATCCATCTTCCTGCAAATGACATGACTCCATTCCTCATGATAGTTTAATACTCCATTGTGAATATATGTCACAGTGTCTTTACCTATTTTGTGTTTATGTACACATAGACTGAGCTGTAATTTAGCTTTTAAACATTGGTGTTCAATAAGAATATGTATACAGATATCACTAGTGTATGCTGACTTTAAACTTCTGGGACTATATCAAGGAATAGGATAGCTGGATCAAATAGTCTCTCTGATTTCAGTTTGTAAAGAACTCCATCCAGGTATTCATAGTGGTTGTACTAACTTTCCTATCCCTTCCAAGTTTAGAATGGCCCCTTGTAACTGATATACAAGAAAATGGTTTGTTCACAAAAATGACTGAAATAATCTATTCAGTGATTACACCATACAAATATGTAAAATGTATGACTGCCATGTTATATGTGAAATGAGGATAAATTCTACAATAAGATAATTACAGCAAGTGTGAGGTGCTAGAGTAGAATTTAAAAGAAAATTTCATTTATTTGCAAACAGACTTTAATATTGGACAACCATGAAAACGTTGCAAGAAACAACAATAATTGATAATCTGAAAGAGATAACAGCATCATAGCAAATGTTTAATTAGCAGTGAGACTGAAAAAACTGTAGAATATATTATGAAAAAACTGGCAACAAATAGAAAGCAACACACAATTGGTAGATACACATTTACATAACTCTTCCAAAAATTTCATTCAAATTCCCTGTTCTATACATACCAAGTAAAATTTGAAACTCTTCCATAATAATTTTAAAAGGAAGGACAAGTGGTGTGTTTTATGTAAGAAATTGAGTTTCAAGTACAGAGATAATACTAGACTAATGTGAAGGAGTGTGGCCAAGGGTGGGGTGGGTGCATGGTTTTACCGGCAGATCCTGAGAAGCATGAGGCAGGTAGACCACAATTTTGAGGGCAGTTGAGAAATTAGTGAGAAGCTATCTCAAAATCACATAAAGAAAAAAAATCAATAAAAGATCTATACTCTGCAGTGAAGTTTAATAGAAACACGTGTAAATATCACATCATCTGTTTGGGTTGATAAACTAAAAATGCATATAAGAATATAAATGTACAGTCGATATTGGGAAATAGGGAGAAACTGTTCAAAAGGAAAAGGGAGATAGAGAGGGAAAGGAAATACAAGAAAAGAAAGGAAAAATGATAAAAGAAGGATAAAATGAAAACCAAGCTTTGTGAATGGGCAGGGGATGAGTTTAAAAGAGAGGATGGAAATAGAAAAATATAACAAGAAGTAACAAGATATATCATGTACACATACAAATTTTCTAGAGTGAATGCTGTCATTTAGGCATACCTAAATGGAACCAATAAACATAAAATTAAGGGCTAAGTATATAGCATGACATTTCTTGCATTCAACCATCAGTGTTGAAATGAATGAATCAATCAATAAATTAATTCATGTGAAGCAATGGAAATGATAGTGCATCCTAACAAAAATGTAAAGAAAGCTCAAGAAATAATTTATTGCAGCAAAGAAAAATACAGAATAACAAAACTTATCACAGATAGATATAGCCATAATAATGATAAAGAGATTAATATTTCAAGTAAATTCAACAAAACTTATTTTGTATTCCCTGAAAAGTGCCATCTTAAAATGAATCCCATGAAGCAAATATTGGTAAGGAAAACCCACTCTTAGTTGAAGATCACAACACAGAAGCTACCAGAAGCTGACAGATCCAAAAGCCAGGTAATCAATAAACAGTATAAAACCAAATATTACTATTACTAACTAAATTTAATCAGATTTTAGATGATACCGTGCACAACAAAATTGGAAACTATACTTTTCAAGTTCACATGAATATCCACAAAGACAAATCTCACTGTGCCTCACTTAAAATATATTATCTAATATAAATAAATAAAAATACTTCATTCTATGCTCAAACTCCACAATGCAGTTATAATACAAAATGTTATCAGAAAATAGTATTGAAATTACAAAATACTTAAAAAGTGAACAACACATTCAAAAGAATATGTATATGCAATAAGAGTGTTGAGACAATTTTTTTTTAAAAAATATATGTGAAATGAAACTCTAGCTCATTAAAACATGTGAGTGGCAAAATTAGTGCTTCAAAAAAGTTTATTGCATTGAACACATGCTTTAAAAGGAAGGAATAGCTCATCATAGTATTAGTTTGTACCTACAAAACTAGAAAAAGAATATATTAATTTCCAAATGAAAAGAAAAGTTATATTTGTGCAAAAAGTAATGACCTTGAACCACTTACAGAGAAAATTAATGCAAAAGATTGCCAGTTTTTAAAAATTTTATTTTACAGAGAATAAAACAAAAGAGGACATAATAAAGCAGATCAAAATAGAACAATGCAAGCAACACAGCACTTCACAACAAGACAGTTGGATATCAACAGTAGCTACCATAATGTCTCTTTCTTTGAAATAGTTGAGCATAGCTTCACACACCATAATATCAAACATAACAAAATAGAATGAAAGCATTCAAGTGAATGAAAGTATTAGAAGACATTATGAACCAAATAACAGAAAATGAACAATGACTACTATAATATCTCATTTTCCATAAAATTTTGTTTATACTATCATAAATATTAAAATCCAATAAGACACAACATGATAGAACCAATGGTAATAGAAGAACAAAACATGTTAGGACTTCAAAGCAAGATGATATTAAATCAGCAATGGCTGCCATAATGTCTTGTTTTCTTCAAAGTAGCTGTTCATACCATCACACATAATAAGGTCAAACAAAACAGAATAAAACCATTCCAACCAATGAATGAAAACATTATAAGACTTCAAAGTAATATAATGGGGAACCATGATTACCATAAAATCTTATCTACTCTTACCAGTTTTTTATAATATTAAACAAATTGAAAAATTTCATCCACATTTAAAAGCAAAAAAATTACCAAAAATTAAAGAATGCCCACCAATATGATTCCATAAACACTAATATGATAACAAAGTAATATGCGTAAGTCTATGACCATAGATTTGTTAACCAACACAAAATGGAACACATCCTTGAACGACACCTAAAAAAATGCATGGAGATAGTGCATCTGAGGAGACCATATATTTGTGAAAGAAATTAAAATAACAATTTTTAGTCTTCTCAAAACAGAAAACAAGCATCCCAAATGAACCCACTCACTAATTAGGTGAATTCTAATGATTTATTTCATTTTTTGAGAGCAGATCTAACTAAGTAATGAAGTTGTCCCATTTTAGATTCAGTGTACAATTCTGCTGGTTCTGCCTCTCAGAGTACTATAATTTGAGTTGTTCAGTGCCATCCCCAGCTAAATTCTCCTGAAGACATGAGAAGAAATGATACCAATATTCTACAAGGGCTTATATGACAAGTGTCCTATGACCACACAGTATTAGCAAATTAAAAGTTAATAAAAAGGACATTACATGACACACTTATTAGAAAGTTTAAATGCCAAAGCACTGACAAATTCAAATGTAGGAAAAGTTGTAGAACAATAGATGCTTCACTGAATGCTGTTCGAAATGCAGAAAGGCACAGACACATTGGCAACTCATTACAGAATTATATACACATTTACCTTGTAACCCAGTAACTGCACTGTTTTGTATTTGCCCCAATGAACTGAAAACATCTACACAAAACCCTGCACACAAATGTTCATAGATGATTTATTCATAATTGTGCTAGTTTTGTTAAATAATACATTCCTGAGTCCAGAAATTGTATAGTATACACAAGAAAATTAATTAATGGATGAGGATTGACTATGAATCAATGTCTTAGTAAAACAGCCAACAAGGTATTGAATTATAACAGTAACTGTCACAGTGAATAACACATAATAAAGGAAGAAATTTATCCCTGAAAAATTTTAATACATGTCCTGAAGTCATCCAACATGACGCCCCTCCAGGAGACTGATACCCTATTATGATTTGTGGGTCAGAAACACAGAGGATTGTTATTACCAGGACTTTTGACTGGGGCAACTATGTCCCATAGCCATATCTGAAAGCTGCTTCCACCTCTAATGATGTTTTGAGCTCTCTCTTCCCCAGAGAGAATAATCCTGGAAAAAGGTGGTGCTTTGTATGTATGAAATGATCGGGCAACACATAATTGTGTTGATGGAAGATTTAAAAGCAATAAAACATGATGTGCTTCATTCGTCTTCATTTAGTCATTTTTACTTACAGTACATTATCTAAGCTTCAATGTGCTGAACTTTCTGAAAATGGAGACAAAAATGAAGTTTCATACAGAGCACTTACAAGTTGGATTTTGTGATCACTTTGTTAATTTGTTCTTTGCCAGTGTGACAAAATACCTTAGAAAACCAAAGTAAAGAACAAAGACTAATTTTGGCCTAGGGTGTTCAGGAGTTGAACTCTGTATTTTTCTGGCTGCACTGCTTTGTGCCTGAGGTGAGGTAGAATACCAGAGCGGCAGAAGCATGTGCAGACACCTCTGAGGAACTCATGGCTGCCAGGAAGCAGATGGAGAGAGAAAGAGCCAGAAAGGAAGGAGTGAGGGCAGCTTAGTGTCTTCAAGGTAATATCATCTTACCATAGCCTCCACTTCCTAAGTTTCTATTATTTCCCAATTATGCCATCAAATTTTGGAAAAGACAATGGATTATTTTGCTCATCAATTTAGATCCTTCAATTTCCAATCACTTTGGAAAATTACTTGAGCAGCCCCAAACCACTACCTCAGAAAACTTGGAGCACACCTCACATTCAGACCATCAAGTTCATGGTTCTTCTTCTTCTCCAGATATACAATTAGTATCTGCACTTTGGAAATGAGCTCTGATTTAGAGGTAGGAAAATGGAACTAAGACTTATTTTCTATAAAAGGAAAGTGAAAGAACTGTTGATGCTCAGGAAAAGATCTGTATCATTCCTTGATATATTGGAAGATGAAAAGTACAATAATATAAGTGTAATTATCATATATCCCATTATGCCTTGTGTGCAGATGTCATGGCTAGAACATTTTGGAGGTGGCTTGTCTAGGGTGTCTGATGATCCAGTTAAGTATGAAATGATGGTATTCGTAATTTCATGTTAGTATTAAGGGTTTCCTACCATGGGTTTGAGTGCTAAAGTTTGGTAGCCTGAGCAGAATATAGTGGACAGAAAGAAGGCTGGTGCTATCATTTGCAATTTGCTGCTTGCTGCTTGCCTCTTTGGCGATGTCACATATTTTCCTGCCAATGGTTGCCATGGAGAGTTTCTACTCCATCATGTCGCTTTGCTATGAGACCTGCTTTGGATCCAGCTGAATATGAACTAAAATCTCTGTAACTGTGATCTGTAATTAAAACTTTTCTTCTTCAAGTTGGGTTTTTGGATATTTTGTCTCAGAAATGAGAAAAGTAACTAAGACATATCCTACATGACAGTAAAGTGAAAGAACAGGTTAGATGCAGGGAAAACTGCCTAAGGCAAGGCAGTTTGAATTGTGGTGGACTTCAAGTCAATCACTGTGATGCAATTTTTTAAATTATGCTCTAGTGGGGATATATGGGCCTGAACAGAATCTACAGTCTCAAAAGTGCCAGAATGCTGAGAATACCCTAGAATGGAACATTGAATTATAGTGATCATAGTGTAAGGCCTTATGAAATTTCAGTATGATGTGAGACCATGACATTAGGTAAAACCAGCAGGTCATTAAATGGCCTAAGTACCATTTCTATTCTGTAATACTTATCTTCACATGTGATCCCGTTGAACAATAACAAACTTTATTAGGGTAACCAAGTATAGTTCTTGTTTATATCTATGTGTTCATTGTCTCTGCCCATCTAGCCACTATATAAATTTAAACCTTCTCATGTTGTCTACTGGAAGAGAGATATTACTTCTCTTTCAAGACCTAAAAATTTTCCCTTCCACATTTTCTGTTTATTTTCTGATCTGAGCACAACACAATTGCGTATTTCTCCCACTTGATGTGAGTACCTGACTATATGTGACTAATACTGCTCATTGCAAATGTCATGTATTTGGATGTCACATAAATAAATATTGACATTCTCCCTCATTAATATAGGTAGAAACCATTAATGCACACTCTTCTTAATTAATTTTTGATCATTGTTAAACCAGAAGGAAATTTCTAATCAGGCCCATATATTACTTTCTTAGCAGTATTTTAAAAGTATTGTAGACTTGCAGGGGATTAAGCTCAGTGGCATAAGCAGTTGCCTGAGAAGTATGAGGTCATGAGTTTGATACCCGGTACCAAAATATACTGTAGACTGAGGTACCTGATAACTAGAAATTTAGATTCTCACAATTCTAGAGACTGCAATTTCCTGATCAAGGCTTAAGGATGGTGAATTTCCATTGAGATAGCTCTAGGTGTTTTTCAAGAGTTATCTTCTCCTTGTCTCTTTACTTCATTTTCCCTGTGTGTGTGCATGTTCTTATGTCTCAGTGTTCATACAAATGCCTTCGAGTAAGGGTGAAAAATCCATATTATATTAGACAGGACCTTAATAAGATTTAATGCAAATATACTGTTAAATAAATTACCTTGGAGTACAGTCTCAATCTGATGTAATTGTGGTTGAAAGTTTGACAAGTTACGATAGAAAACTCCCTGCATTTTTTCCCAATAACCTCCATCTAAAGTTCAGATTACAGTTCCTTCTACTTCTGCTTTCCAGAGATATCTGGTCCTGATGATTCATTGATGGCCACTATGGTGCACATTGTAAGAACCAATCCCCACTTGTCAAGCCTCTGTAGTATCTTTTGCAATCACTTTATACCCTTACTCCCTGAGCTACCTTGTCCTGCCTTCGGTTATCAGGACTGAGAGCATAAATAGCTTGAATATTCTTCAGGCAGTACACAAAAGCCATGCACTGACACATTTAGCCCTGAAATGGGAAAAAAATGCACTGGACATTCTAACAAAGTTGCAAAGTGTAATTTGCAGATTTGAAGGCATATTTAGGTATTTCTTTGGGGGGAATAAATTAATGAATCTAGAAGCAGAGAGGAATGAATTACTGTTGAGAGCACTAAAGGGATGTGCATTGATGATATTCTAAAAGCTTTGATCTGTATCCAGGAGGAATGGACATCCAAATTAAGTTACAGTTATGGTGATGAAAATTGTTAATTCTTTTTACTAAAGCAGATGATTGGTTGAATGAATTTCTTTGAATGTAATTCATTTTCTTTGACCCACCATGAATTAAAACAATAATTATGGAGAAGGTTGAAATTATCTCTGTAAACATCAGTATAAAATATTTTTAAAATATTGAATAATTGCCAGTCATCACAATATGTTCATATATATATATATATATATATATATATATATATATTATATGCATATATATTGTTTTATGAGATTACAAAATGAGTTTGATTTATATTCTGCTTCTAAAAATAATTTAGGGTGGCCAGCAGCTGCCAGGATTCTGCTTCACTAGCAGAGACTGCGTAAGGTGATTTCCAGCACATGGGAAAACTTTGGAACATCACTCCAGGCCAGTAAGGGCCCAACCAGCATCCCAAATCACTGGAGGACACACAGGAAGTCCTTGGGAGCCTAACTGGCTGTGCCCAGTGACCCATAGGTGGCCTGCAGCCACCTGCATTGGGCCTCACAGGCCGAAATTGTGTGATGTGATTTCCAGCCCACAGGGAAGCTTTGGTGAACTGCTCTGAGCCTAAAAATACAGGAAAATGACAAAACAAAAGGGCAAAATGCATTCTCAAACCTCCAGGCCATGCCAAGCAAGCCTAGGAGACATGGATATAGAAGAAAATGTAAGCCATATACTTGAAACTCTTGAAATGATAGCAACTGAGGTAAAGAAACAACTCAGGGAAGCTAAAAAAGAACTCAGATCAGAAATAATCTCTCAGGTAGAAGAAGAAATGATAAATGTAATGAAAAAAGTACTGAACATATCTAAAGAAGACATAGTTAAAAATTAGAGGAATGTTGCAAAATGATGGAAGCCATGAATGAACAATGTAAGAAATAAACAGAATGCATGAAGCAGATTCAAAGGGATGTACAGAAAATCAAAATTCCATCAAAATTTGGCAAAATCTCAACTAAAGTGAAGATAGACTTTCAAACCTTGAAGACAAGATTACAGCTAGTGCACAAGAAATGAAAGGTCTTTTAAAAATAACAAGGAATCAGGAAAAAATTCAACTGCTGCAAGATGAGGCAAAGAAAAACAACATAATATTGATAGTTATAAATGGAAAAGGTTACAACAAAAATGATATCAAAAATGATGTACAGAAATAATGGCTGAAAATTTTCAAAACATGAGAATGGAAACTGGAATACAGATATATAAAGCATATACAACTCCAAATAGCAATAACCAAAATAAAACTAAACCCAGACATACAATAATCAACATCGCAGAAATACAACATAAAACCGACTATTAAAAGCTGTTAGTGAAAAGAGACAGATCATCTACAAAGGAAAGCCTATCAGAATCACAGCAGACTTTTCAACAAAAACAATGAAGTCAAGAAGAGCATGAAATGAAGTATTTCACATGCTACAGGAAAATGACTTCTAACTCAGTTTGATGTACCCTGCAAAACTGTCCTACAAAAGGGATGGAGAAATAAAATAGTTCCATGACAAAAAAACTGCTGAAGAACTTCATTATGACCAAACTAACACTGCAAAGAACACTGAAAGTCATTCTAGATAGACATAGGAAAAATCCACTAAGCAAGGCAAATAATTAAACAGAGTGGAAAGGTAAAGAATCAACATCAGAAAGATAACATGTCAAAAATAAAATAATATATAGCAGTTATAACCAATAATGTTAATGGTCTCAATTCACCAACTAAAAGAAACAGACTGGCAGAATGGATCAAGAAACAAGATCCAAACACATGTGGTATACAAGAAACACATCTAACCTAAAAAGAAACTCATAGACTGAAAGTCAAAAGATAGAAAAAATACTTCATGCAACAGCAACTAAAGAAAAAATAAAGCAGGGGTAGCTATTATGTTTGCAGACAATGTGAACTTCAAACTAAGAATGATCAAAAGAGATAAAGAAGGTCACTACATACTAGTTAGGGGAAAACTTCAAGAGGAAGAGATAACAAACTTAAATATCTATGCACAAAATTTGAAAGCACTAAGCTGAACAAAACAAATATTAATAAAAATGAAAAATAAAATAATCAATAAAACAATTATAACAGGAGACCTTAACATGCCATTGACACAAAGTGATAGATCAACTAGAGAGAAAATCAACAAAGAAGTAACAGAACTGAATCACATATGTGAATAAATGGACTTGGTGAAAGTATACAGAGTGTTCCACCCAACAACATCAGAATATACATTCTTTTCAGAATCACATGGGACATTCTCTAAAATAGATCATGTACTAGTTCACAGAACATGCTTAAGTAAATGCAAAAGAACTGAAATTATTCCATGCATGTTATTGGATCATGGTGCCATGAAACTAGAAGTTAATGACAAAAAAAATAACAAAAGCCCCACAAACACATGGAAATTGAATAATACACTCTAGAACAATCAGTGGGTCACAGAGGAAATTAAAGAAGAAATTAGACAATATCTACAAACAAATGAAAGTCAAATACAACTTAGCAAAACCTGTGGGATGAAGTGAAAATAGTCTTCAGAAGAAACATTATTGCAGTGAATACATCAGGAGACAGAATGGACACAAATAAACAACCTGATGCTACATCACAAATATCTAGAAAAAGAAGAGCAAGTCAAGCCCAAAGCCAAAAGAAGAGAGGAAATTATAAAGATCAGAGAAGAATTCAATGTACTAGAGCCTAAAAAAGAATTCAAAGAATCAATGAATAAAACAGTTGGTTCTTTGAAAGAATAAATAAAATTGATAAGCCCCTAGCCAACCTTATTAAAAAAGAAGGAAAAACTCAAATTCATGCAGTAAGTGATGAAGAGTGAAATCACTACAAACCCTGTGGAAACACAGAAGATCATTAATAACTATTTCAAAAGCCTCTACTCTCATAGGCTTGAAAACACAGAAGAAATTGACAGATTCCTAGGAACATATGAATTACCAAAATAGGATCAAGAAGATGTAAAATTGCCGAATCACACAATTTCAATTAATGAAACTGATAATGTAATTAAATCCAGACTTAGAAGAAAAGCCCAGGTCCAGACAGATTCACTGCACAATTCTATAAGAAATTCAAAGAAGACTTAATTCTAACACTCCTCAAACTCTTTAATGAAATAGAAAGGGAAGCAATTCTCCCTAACTGATTCCTGGAAGCAAGAATTATTCTAACACTAAAACCAGAGAAAGACATAACCAAAAAAGATAACTACAGGCCAATCTCCCTAATGAACATAGATGCAAAAATCTCAATAAAATATTGGCAAACAGAATACAGGAAATTATCAAGAAGATTATACACCATGGCCAAGTGCAATTCATCCCAGGAATGCAAGGATCATTCAACATAGGTAAATCAATAAATGTAATCCATGATATCAATAGACCCAAAAATAAAACCCACATGATAACTTCTACAGATGCAAGCAAAAAAGTTTGGTAAGGTCTAACGCCTATCCATGATCAGAATCTTACAGAAAATGGGAATAGATGGTCTTTACTTCAATATGATAAAAGCCATCTATGACAAACCAACAGCCAGCATCATATTAAATGGCCAAAACCGAAAACCTTTACACTAAAATCAGGACCAAGAAAAGGATGTGCATTATCACCATTCTTTACAATATAGTGCTAGAAATGCTAACTAGAGAAATTAGACAAGAGAGAGAAATAAAAGAAGCAAGGAGAGGAGAAAAGAAGAAGTTAACTTATCATTATTGGCAGAAGACCTGATACTCTATATAAAAGACCCCCAAACTCCATTGATGGACTCCTAGGTATAATAACTAAATTCAGTATTGTAGCTGGATACACACTTAACACTCAAAAATCAATAGCATTCCTATAACAAATAAAAAACTCACTTAGAGAGAAATAAGAGAAGCCACACCCTTCACACTAGCATCCAAAAAATAAAATAAAATACTTAGGAATCAATCTAACAGAAGAAGTAAATGAACCACTGTGGAAAATTATAATACCGTGTAAAAAGTATTCAAAGAGGACCTCAAAAAATGGAAAGATATCCCTTGTTCATAGATAAGAACAAATATTATGAAAATGGCCATTCTCTCAAAATTGCTATACAGATTTAATGCAATCCCAATCAAAATATCACTTGCATACCTCACAGATCTAGAGAAATCACTCCAAAAATTCATCTGGAACCTGAATAGACCTAGAATAAAGGCAATTCTGAGCAATAAAAGCAAGGCAGGAAGCATCATAATCTCTGACTTGAAGTTATATTACAAAGCAACTGTAATAAAATCAGCATGGTACTGGAATAAAAACTGACTTGAAGATCAATGGAATAGATTAGAAGATACACTACAACTAAAAACACTCACAGGCACCTATCTTTGATAAAGGGGCAAAACACATTCGCTGGAAGAAAGATAGTCTCTTCACTAAATGGTGCTGGAAAAATTGGCTCCATATGCTGAAAACTAAAACTAGACCCATGCCTATTACCATGTACTAAACAAAAGTCAAAATGGGTAAAAGTTCTAAATATTAAAACAGAAAGACTAAATCTGCTGGAAGACAACGTAGGTGGAAATCTTGAAGGCATAGGGGTAGGTAGAGAATTCCTGAACAAAAATCAAACCACATGGGAAATACTTCCTAGAATCAATAACTGGGATCATGTCTTATTAAAAGTTTTTGCATATTGAAAGAAATCTCTAGCATAGTGAAAAGAAAACCCACAGATTTGGAAAAATCTTAGTCAACTGACCCTCAGACAAATAACTTCTGTCTAGGACATATAAAGAACTAAAAAAAAATTGAGACCCCACAAATTAAATACCCAATCCAAAAATTGGCATCTGAGATGAATACACAGTTCTCAGATGAGGAAGTACAAATGGCAAATAAGTACATGAAAAAATGTTCGGCATCACTGGTTATTAGAGTAATGCAAACTAAAACCACAGTGAAATTCCATCTCACTCCAGAAAGAATGGCTAAGATAAAGAAAATTACCAACAACAAATGCTGGAGAGGCTTCAGGGAAAAAGGAACTCTTCTGCACTGTTGGTGGGAGTGCAGACAGGTGTAACCACGGTGGAGGTCAGTCTGGAGGTTGCTCAAAAAGCTAGGATAGGAAGTTGCGTTTGACCCAGCTATTCCACTCCTAGGCATATTCCCACATGAACTAAAAACATCATATCACAGTGATATATGTGCACCCATGTTTATAGTAGCACAATTTGTAATAGCCAGATCTTTCAGACAATGTAAAAGCCCATCAACTGAGGAATGGATAAAAAAGATGTGGCATTTTTATACAATGAAGCACCACTGAGCTTTAAAGAATTATCACATTGAGATATTTATAAGTAAATGGATGCAGCTTGAGACCATACTCATAAGTGAAATAAATCAAACTCACATGTGTAAATACCACATAGCCTCCCTAGTGTAAGAAATGGTAAGAGTATATAAGATACAAAAAAAAAACCACAGTAAATACAATGAAAGGGTAAGAATCTGATCAAAGAGGGAAAAGTAATGTGTTAGAGGAAAAGGAGGAAAAAGTAAAAGGAATGGAAAAGAAAAATATCTAAAATTGTATAAACACACTTAGGATAGTGCTATAGATTAAAAACTGGTGCTCAACTTAACACCAGCCTAATTAAGTCATCATGGTGCTGAGCTTAGATGTTCCACTTGAGGAAACTTGGCAGCACAAGTAGAGATGTGGAGAAGGAGAAGAGAGACATTGAGGCATTGTGAGTTCTCCTGTGTGTTACTGTGTTAGCCTTGCTTCTCCTGGAGGAGCTCTGATCCTTATATCAAGCATTGCTTCCTGGCCCGAGAGGAGAATATGTGTGCCACTTGGTCTCCAGGATGAACTTCTCATGTTGGCTTCCTAGCATGTACTCGATTGTGCTTATCATCAGAGGAGCTCAGGACCTACATGTCACTGAGGATGGCTGTGGTACTTCTCAGGGTATCCGGTGGTCTTTACTTTGAGTGTGACTTCTCGGCTCCATTGTAGAACCCTCAACCTACCAGCACAGCTATTTCTCCCTGCTGGCATAGACTTTATAGCTTCCAACGCTGACCTTTGGGCCTTCCCAGCATGGATCTGTAAAAGAGATGGTGTGAATCCTTCTTTTGGACCCTAGACCTCCACTTGCAATTGTGGGAGGCATTGCCAAGTGCTCTGGGTCTACATTTGGATTCATACGGGACATTGTTGTGGGATTCAAGCCCTCGGTTGAATATTCTATGCTTTTGGTGTTGTAGATAGATTTCCTGAAATTTGTTGTGTTAACTCTGGGTGACTATCATAAAACAATATTATAAATTCCATCTCCTGATTTTAATTGTTCTCCTCACAACCCCTGACTACAACAGATAGCTAAGATGATTATGCTACAAGTTCTATAAGTTCTTGTAACAAAACAGTTAACATTCAGAGGATTGATAAAATTTTGCATGTTAATTTCTGGTGATCTGAGGAACTCTTGAAGATCATAATGTAAAATAACAACCCTAGTTATGCTCCTACCACCTTGTTTTGAAGACCTTTTTAGTCATTCTTTTGGGATCTTTGCTTTGTTGTTTGCCTTTTTTGTTTCTTGTTTTTCTAGTAATTTGTTTGTTTTGCTTTTCCCTGTAATACAGAAATGACAATTATACATGTAGAGGCCTATAAATGCATAGAAGTTCTCCTAAACAGTTTATGAGAACCGATTTTATTATGCAAAATAAAATTATCAGCTAATTTGAAGAAAAAGAGACATTATGGTATGCATTGCTGATTCCATATCATCATGCTGTGAAATCCAGTAATGGCTTTATTCTTTGTTCAGAGTGGTTTTAGTCTGTTTTGTATTGTTTAATTTCAACATACTTGAAGGTATGGACAGTTATTTTGAAGAGAACAAGAGACATTACTGCAGCCATTGTTGATTTTCCTGTTGTCTGGTTTTGAAGGTCTATAATGACTTCATCACTCTTTTCTGATCAGGTTAATACTATATTGCTTTATACTAATTCATTGCCTGTGAAAATATGGACAACTATTTAGGAGAAAACAAGAGACATTATGGTAGCCTTTTGTAGTTGAGAATTTGAAGATCAAGGTATCAGGAGATTCGCTTCCAGTTGAGGTGTGTCCTGGAAACCAGCATCTTCTTGCTATGTCCTCATAGGGTAAAGGAGAAAAAACTTGCCTTCTGGTTTCATATAAACACAGTAGCTGTATTGGCTAGGGTGGCCTTTCAAGTTTTCATCCAAAGATAAGCAGTTCTGAAACACTGCACTTTATAACATAGGCATTACAAGTGGAAATATTTTAACATAGGAATTTCAAATGACAAGAACACTCAGTGCACATACAGGATGGTCAACTGAAATGGACTAAGAAACAACTAGTAATATTTCTATATTAACAATTTGGTAAGTGTCAGAGCTAAAAAAGGTCCATAAAGAGAATTCACCAAGAGTTTACAACACCCTGCAATTCTAACTGAATATGAGCTGAGTATCTTTAGCTTCCTACTTACTACTCTAATATGCATACATGTAAATATAAATAATGAATACAATTTTCTATAACTATAGATATATTCCACAAATATATATATATATATATATATATATATATATAATTTGAATTTGATTTTGATTTGTTCCACTCACTTTTTTAATTACTACTATAAAATATAAGCATAAGCAAACATGAAAAATATTTATTATATAGAATATAAAAATACATATATATTAGTTTTATTATATGATTTAAAAAATGTCTCTAAGAATAATATTGCAGTCAGTTGGGAGAGGAAATCACACAAACATATTGTATGTATGTGCAAAGAAGAAACAAACTGTTTGCTATAATATGACCATCTATCTCAGCATGTCAAGTTATTGTTAAAAGATTCTGTTGTCCTCTAATTATCCATCTGAGAGAATTTACACAAGGAATTAAATCTTGAACAGAATTAATTTAAATATTGAGCTTGGATATAAAAAGAAAAAAAAGGTAGTTTGAGTTTTCTTTGACAAATACATCCTATTTCAAAAACACAAAATTTTATTCAGGTTTCACATATAATATCATATGAGATAAAGAGTCAGTGTCCTAATATCTTAAAAGAGACAATACTCAAGAATTTGCAGAAATTCAGCCGTTTACAAAATCATTTGATTAATGTGAAAAGTGTCAAGACAGGTACTTTGAAAACTACGGATTGAGAAAACCCAGTACAGTAATATTGGGGTTAAGACAGGGTCTTCCCTTCAGTGGCTCATAGGCCTCAGCACACCAGTCAGCAAGGGACTGTAACTCTGCCAGGAGGGTCTCCATAGTGTAGGTCCACCCTATAGGGAGGAGTGGCAGAGGGTGGGGCCAGAAGCTCTGAGCATAGTAATCTGACCAATAGGCTGTGAGAAAAAGGGAGCCCTCACCCCAGCACAGAGGTGTGCCAGAGAAATTGACTTTGCAATGGGCCTCTCCAGGTCCTTAAATAGGGTAGGTGCTAGCACTCGCTCCCATTTGAGGACCTCAGCAAGTGAGGGGCTTTGCCCACTGCTGCCAGCCCTGCAAAAGTCAGCAAAATGCTCCAGGCTGTGGTCCAGTGAGATGAGAACCTCTCCTGAGAGGGGGAGAAACACTGGCTTGGAAGGGGGTGTCGACCCTGACTCACAAGCCTAGGTGATTTCCAGTGTTGCAACAGTCTACACTCCTACCAAGAGTGAAGAAGCTTTCCTTTTCCCCAAAGCCCAGCCGTGCGTTTGTTATTGGTTGATTTCTTGATGATAGCCATTGTTTCCGGAGTGACATGGAATCTGTGCTGTTTTAATTTGCATTTCTTAAATGACCAATGATGTTGACTATATTTGTTCACATATATATATATATATATATATATATATATATGCTATATTTTTTCATCTTCAAATCATATAGTCATCTCAGATGCCCGTTTTTGGATTGGGTCGTTGAATTTGGGAGCCTGATTTTTTTCAGTTCCCTATATGTGTTAGATACAATGCCTTTGTATGAGGGACAGATGTTGATAAGCGTTGCCATTCTGTGGGTTGTTTCTTCATTTGGTTGGTAGTTTCCTTTGTGGTGCAAGAGCTTTTTAATAAGCTTAGATCTCATTTGTTTATTCTCTCATGTTCATGAACTGCCTGCTTATTCCTATATCTTCACAATTTATACTTACATTCTTTTCCATTATATTTAAACTTTGTTTTAGTACGTGCATCTTTAATTTATTTTTACTTCAGTTAGTGAATCATGATACATATGGGTCTAGTTTTAGTCTTCAGCAGGTAGAAGGCCATAGTCCCAACTCTATTAAAGAAGCTGTCTTTCTTCCAGTGAACATGTTTGTCAAAGACAAGGAGGTTGCAATTGCGTCTGCAATTTCTTTTTTGTTCCACTGATCCTTAGTCCAATGCTATGCTGAATTTCTCACAGTAGCTTTGTAGGACAACTTCAATTTAGGAATTATGATACCCCCAACTTGCCTTTGTTGCTCAAATTTGTTTTTGTTATTCTAGGGCTCTTCTGATTCCAAGTGAATTTTAGGAATATTTTTACTAGTCCTATGTGATATGCAAGTGGTATTTTTGCTTGAATTGCTTTAAATCTGTATAACACTTTGGTAAGATGACCATTTTCACTATGTGGATTCTAACTACCCACAACATTTCTGAATCACAAATCTCACATAAGTAATTTTCTGACGCAGTGCTAACATTACATTAGAAGAACAGTCAAACTTTAAACCATGGATATTTAGGGATTTCAGGAAACAAATTATATGAGGTATTTTTTTAACTAGACATGAGTAACACTAGGAATTATTTTTGACATTCTTAATTGAAATATTGTGTTTTACAATATAAATTTCATAACAATAAGGGTTGTGTTTTATCACTTCCTTTTAAATTGAACACTTAATGATTTTTTAACTTTGATGAGGAAACTTTTACTATAAGGAATTATATTTTTAGTATTCTGCTTTTTGTGATTTGAGAATTTTGTTATTGTTAAATGCAGACAAATGCATCTAGTACTTTTCTTTTACTGCAGCATAAAGAAACAAGGAAAAGGAAAATGAACTTTCAAAAAAAATGCAAAAGAAACTTTAGTAGCCAATAGGTGTTGGTATCATGAATTGATGAAACAAAAATACTGCGGTTAACTTACTGCTGTCTCTATTAAGTTTGTCCAGTGCTTGTAGCATTCATTTAAATTATCTTTGATTTACTTGTTGAGTCAAATTGTATGAGTACTTTACCTTTTATAAATGTAAATCACTGAAATGTTTTTACTGGGGGTTTTTGTTTGTTTTGAATTTAATTTTCCATCAAGCATCAGTTTAACATCCCTTTTCTGGAAGATTCCAAATAGTACTGCTGATGATAAGAAAAAGAAGATACACTTATTATCTGTGTGACTGTAGGCTCTAGAAGCAGCAGAATGATAAGAGCCTACCTATGACAAAGGAGAAGCTAAGAAATGAAACAAAGGGATATTAGGGGAACATCTAATGTAAGTGATCTGCTGATGGCAGTTTGGAGTGTGATGTGATAGATTTGGAATTCTCTCAGTGAAAGGCAGTATGCCTGATGCTGCGTGTTGGGCTGGATGGTGCTGTGCGATTGGTGAGCTAGGATCAGGCCATCATATGCTACATCTCAGATTTGAGAGACTCTGCCTGGGATAGCATAGAAAACTCAGATTTATTTGGAGGATTGTAAGAATATCTGAAAATGTCTCTACTAGGGCCAGAATAGTTGGGGGATTTCCCTATTCAAGTGAATGCCAGTCAATTTACACATTACTTCTAGGGAGCTTCTAGAGAGAAATACTCATGAGACTCCCTTGTGATGAAATTCCCTGAAGACACTAACCTGTCATTTTCATTGCAGGCTGCAGGATGAGATTTTGCTCCATTCCATTTACATTTCCTTACTGTTATTTAAGGTATAATTTGTCATACTTTAACAGAGCTCAGTATTTGGTGCTACACATAGGAATGGAAATTGAGTCACCTGAATGAAATGCCAATTTTGAGGAAGGTTGTTGGTCAATGACTGAAACAGGCCATGTGAGTTGCTTATAGATGGATAACAACTGCTCACCCAAAATAAATACCAGAGGGTCTAATAATGTAAAACTGTGTTTAAGCAGCACTTCATATATGTGGATTTTTAAGTCATTTGAACTTACATATTTTCTAACATTTTAAAACCAAAATTATATATGGGATGGTTACCATCATTTATGGAAATAACTTTCATTATAATTAACAACAGAATGATTAAAATGCCAATCTTTGTCTACCATTCTGCTGAGATTCTTCCATAAGTTACATATATGATTAAAACATACATGAGAGGTTTGATCACATTTGAATAGCAGAGACAACTCGCTCTTTCTCAGATCAAGCAAGCCTGTGAAGGGAAGGAGATGGGTGTGAAATCTCTGGACAACACATTGCTTCACTGTTCCAAGCCTGAGGCAATTCTAGTGTCACTCAGTCATTTTTCATTCATTCCTTCAAAATATATTTCAGGTGATTAAAACCAAACTTCAAACACAATATACTGTGTTGTGGTTTAGAATCCAAATTAAGCAATGAAAATGTCAAAAGAAAAGTCAGGTAGTAGTCAGGAAGAAGAGATACTGGATAACATTATCATTATCTGTAAATGTGGTTCCAGTAAGCCTCACAAGATCAGGGTTTCCAGCTTACTATTCCACATGGACAACTTGAAAACAAATGAGTGTTTGTGCCTGGTTTACTCCCAGGTCTCGCTCATCGGTAGAATTTTAAAAAGTTGTTCTCACAAACTTTGAGAGTGTAATTGTAGTTCCCAGAAGGGATTGGTGATGACATGGTAAGTGCAGCCATGGGGATATGTGTGTATCTGAACAGAAGTAATGCAAGAGCTAAGTCTGGCTGGTGAGGAGAAGACATAGAACAGCACATTTTAACTCTGACCATGCACTTGCTCTGGGCTCCATGCTTGGGGATGTTTTGTCCAATCTCTTATAACTCATGGGACACAGTTTATCTTTTGCCTACTTTCAAGAGGGAAAATACACAAGAATTCGGGGTGATGTGAAATTTCCCAGAAGCCTCCCTAGATGGTTAGGAGCCAACATGAAGACACTAAATGATGAAAACTAAAGAAAATATTATCTCATCATAGATAGAAACAGAAAGAAACCAGTTTATGTCTGCTGTCAGACCTAAAAAGCTAAGGAATGGCTTCTTGCAGACTATACTTTCACTTTCTCTACAGGATTCTAATATAAGAATGTTGGTTTAAATGGACAACTTCAAATGGAGACTTTTGTGCCTGGCTTATGTTGAATCATCTCATTCATAGGTAAAATATTTAAGAAAATAATGTTATAAAAGTTGATTGCATAACTGTGGTTACCTGATGGTGGGAAAATTTGGGGGCAAACAGGAATAAAGTTTTAGTCTATGAGTAATAGGATAGTAAAAGTGGAGTAAAAAGTTTTGTTGTACTCCTGTATAGTATAGTGACTACAGATCACAAATATATAGCATATGTAAAAAAGGCCACAGAATGGATTTTAAATGCTTTTAAATGGAAAATATTATGTTTGAAGTGATAGTAACTTATAAGTAGAATTAAACATTTCATATTGCATACATACATCTGCCTTAGTTTCTTTATTGTTGGACAGAAACAATACCTAACACAGACAACTGCAAGGGGCAGAGGTTTCCTTTGGTTCACACTTCATAGATGCTTCAGTCCATAGCCCTTTTCCTCCAAAGCAGGGCAGCATGACAGAGAGCATTGGCAGAAGACAAACAGCTTATGGCATGACACAGGGATTCAGAGAGAAGGCAAGACGAATTAGGGTAATAGACCCTGCCTGTCCACAGCTGCAGTGACCCATCTCCTCTAGTCAGGCCATCCCAGCAATGTATTTTGGTGTAAACTCCTATGTGAGGTAACCCATTGAGAAGTAACACTCAGCTGTTACCCAATCACCTTCCATAATCCCCAATCAGGAGCTGATGATGCTTTAGGGGATAATTTAGATAGAAATTATAACACCAAAACCTCAAATGGTACACCTTCAGTGGTTAAAATAATTGGTTTATGTACTACTTAGAAATACATTAAATGAAAAAGAAAAGGACAGATTCAGGGCCTACTCGGAATCCAAGTCCAAGCCCTATTCGAGAACTGCTAGCACAGATCTGCCCTGGACATAGAGAGCTCTAACAGCCTGGATATTTTTTTAATCCTTTGAAGCATGTGGTGGACTAAAAACACATGGTCAAATTTATACAAGCTGAATTGAATCTCAGTGGTGTTGTGTGGAGTCCTCATGTGAGGATTTATGACAACATAAAAGGAGAACTAAAGAAGTGAGTGTTTTTATTCGGTGTTGTTGATTCTCATGTTGCTATGGCTTCTCCTGGACTAGCTTACTGAGCTTCTTTCTTGGTATAAACTTGGCTGTACTCATCATCAAAGGAGCTCAGGACATTGCTGCTGAGAAAAACTGCACATCACTTTGGGGGAGCTCTGGTCCTTACTTTGAGCATTAATTCCTAGCTCTGGAAAGGAAGAAGGTATGCTGCTCAGTCCCAAGGACAAGCTCATCACACTTGTTTCCTCATACAACTCAGCTGATCACATCTTCTGAAGAGTTTAGACCCTCATTGTCACTGAGAATTTGCTGTGGTACTTTTCAAGTGACTCATGGTCCTTACTTTGAGTGCTGCCTCCTGGCTCCAGGACAGAACTTGCAGCATTCTGGCACAGATCCTTCATCGAACTTGCGTAGACTTTCTTGCATCCACTGTTGACCTTCTGACATTCCAAGCACAGATCTGTGAAACAGAATTGTATGACTAAATGTGGGCTTTAGGCCTCCAGTTGGCTTTCTGGGAGGGACTGTCTTGGGTTTTAGGTTCTCAGCTGAACTCACGCAGGTTATTGCTATGGGATCTAGGCTTTTGGCTAGATTCTCTAGGTCTTTAGCATGTGGATAGATTTTCTGAATTTGTATTGTATTTGATTCCTTGAATGAACATTATAATTAGTTATTTAAATTTTGTGTCCTGGATGTAATAATTTTATTTAGAATCCTTTGACAATGGGAAGAGACTTTGTTACCCCAATGTGGCCTTCTCTAGCTTCTCTATGTAGTATGACTAGCAGGCAAATTGATTGCAACATTTGTCAGAGAGTAAAACAGAGAGAAGTGACACATTTACTGCAAGGAATAAACTGTAGAGCCGTAAATGATTACAAAAGCAACATAGAATTCACACCATTATAGTGGTCCAGATCCTAACTATGCCGTCTTCCCTGGAAGGAACTTGAGACAATTGTAAGATTGCATTCTGCAAGAAAACTCTCAGATATAAGAGGGATATGGACAGAAGGATGAGTGCTCAAAAAATTGAGTTACTGATTCTACCAGGAGAGTGGGTATTATCTTTAGGATGTAATAATCCCACCCCCGGTTCCCTACTGAGAAGATCATAAAAAAATCTCTCTTCCTGGCAGCACTGGCATACGTAAGCATTTTTGCCATGATCGACACACTTACTTTTATGATGTCTCAAGGGAAATATGGGGCTCCATCTTACAGTTATGGTCTAAAGTCAGCTGTAGTGTGATATCCAGATTTTTACATAGTCCACAGTTAATACTCTCAAGATTAAGGCTACCACACACACTATGAGAGTAGACACACAACACAATCTATTGCTTACTTTAAGCTTTTAGTACCAAGGATGGGTATGTTCAGATTTTGATTTTGTCCATGCTATCAGTAGAGAAGACCCAGGGAAAAGAAGGGAGGACTTCTAAACATCAAAACAAGTTAAAATAGAGCCACACACCATTACTGAAAGGGATAGCAAATAAACTGCCCTGATCTTATTTTAGTCTTGAAAACATGGAGTGAAGTTTTCAAGCTGGAGCTCATACTGATTAATAATTTCAAGACTATCGGTTGTAATACACTTATTCAGAAGGGGCAGACACAATTCATAGGAAAAGGGTGGGATTACCTTCACGTTTGTGCCAATGCATGGTGAATGTTTAGGAACAGAGGAACATAAAAAATTCCCACACAGATATTTCCCACTGGCAATGTCAAAACTTAGGGTAACTTTAAAGGAGTTACAAGCTGAGAAGACAATATGTTTCCATTCTTGTTAGTCTCAAGGACATACATGATGACAATAAAAGCTACAAAGAGAGAGCCTTACATTACCCACCAACTGTTGACATGATATATGTGAAAAAGAAGGTTACACAAACTTGCATGACTTTCAGCTTCACCTGTCAGCTCCAGAGTATCTAAGACAGTAATGGCAGCACATAGGCTAAAGGTCATTCTTACTTCCTTCAGAGTTCACCAGAAGAACCCAGTGAGGAGTAATGTAAATCCATTGGCTTCACAGAGCCTTCCCCTACAGAACACTGCAGATGGGTCTTCTTTAGATGAGTGGTTGTATTTTTATGCTGAAAGTGCACTTGTCCCTCTCTTCTCTGGAGGGCTATCCCTTGCTTCTTCTCTTACTAACACTCTTGCATCGTTCCCATCACCAAAGTCATCATGCCTCGTCATCATGCCTCGTCAACAAAGTAAAAATGTTCTGAATCCAAGAGAAATACATCTTGGCCCAGGATGATTCCCCACATCACAGGGGAATTGAGGAGAGTGTGGCAGTAAAAGAAGGATTCCTTCCTTTACTTATCCTGTCTTTAGGGATCTCCTCCTAGTACCTGTTCTACAAAAATAGAATAAAACAGCCAAGTATAAAGGAAGACATGCTGAACATGGTCAGGCAACAACATCAATGGCATTTTGCTGGGGTCTGCTACAAACTGTGTGCTGGAATAAACCTTTTCACCTTCAACTGAGGGTGTTCCATATTTTTTCTCAGAAATGAGAAAAATAACTAACATATACCTTGTATAAAAAGAAAGTGAAAGAATAGGTGAGATGGAGGAAAAACTGCCTGAGGCAAGGAAGTTTGAATTGTGGTGGACTTCAATTCAATCATTGTGATGCTGTTTTTAAATTATGCTGTAGTTGGGATATATGGGCCTGAACAGAACCTACAGCCTCAAAAGTGCCAGAGTGTTGAGAATACTCTAGAATGGAACACTGCATCATAGGGATCATAGTGTAAGGCCTAAATAAAAATCCAATATGATGTGAGCTCATGACATTAGGTAAAACCAGCAGATCATCCAATGGTTAACCATTTTGACTCTGTGATATGGATCTTCACATGTAATCCCTTCAATGATTGACAAACGTTATGGAGCTAATGAGGCATGGGTCTTTCTTATATCTATGGGTTCAGTGGCTTTATCTTTCTAGACATTGGATTGATTCAAACACTCATGAAGTTCTCTCATGGAAGACATCTTTCTAGAGCTACAAATTTTTCCTCCCAAAGTTTCTTTTGTTTTCATATTGGAGTGCAACACCATGGTGTTTTTTTTTCCCATTAGCTCTGCGTATGTGACTATATGTGATAACCAGCTGCTCATTGTATCTGTCCTGAGTCATGTTTCATGTGCCTGGTTACCACGTAAACATACAGTGGAAATTCCTGCCTCATTAATGTAGACGAAAATCATTAAACAATCCCTTATTAATTAATTTTTGATTATTGTTAAACCATAATTAAATTTCTAGACAGGAGCATATATTACTTTGTTTATAGTATTTTAAAAGTTTTGTAGACTGATGTACATCAAAACTAGAAGTTGAGTATATCACAGTTCTAGAGACTGCAATTCCATGGTCGAGGTTCAGTATGGTGTGTTTCCACTGAGACATCACTAGTTGGTTTGAAAGAGCTATCTTTTTGTCCTCTATGTACTGGATTTTCCCTATGTGTATGCACATTCTTATGTCTCATTGTTTATTCTAATGCCTTCTTGTAAAGGGAAAAGGACATATCGTTATAAAGAGGACTAAAATGGATTTAGTTCAAACATATTTTGAAATAGAATACCTCCAAATACAGTCCCAATCTTATGTAGTTCTGGCTGGAACTTAGACAAGTTATGGCAGAAAATGCCCTCCTTCTGTGCTCAGGTAACCGTCAGCAAACTGTACTTCAGGTTAAAGCTCCTATTACTTCTGCTTCCCAGAGACATGACATCACTATAATTCAGAGCTGGTCATTATCATGCACATTATAAGAACTAGTCCCCACTTGACAAACTATTAAGACTCTGTAGTGTCTTTGCAACCTCATTATACCCTAGCTCCCTGAGCTACCATGGCCTGACTTCATTGGTTATGATCATTCTGGGGACTGCTAACATAAAAAAATAAATGAATAAAAGCTGATTTTTTGAGATGAAAAATGAAATGTGTTGTCATATTTAGATGAAGTGGAAAAACAAGCACCAGCTGGACATTCTAAGTAGGTTGTAAAGTGTGATTTGAAAAATTGAAAGGATGGCTACATATTTATTTCAGGGAAGAAATGAATGAAACTAGAGGCAGATTAGCAGGAAGTGCTGTTGGTGTCATTAACAGTTATGACTTAAAGAAGTTTTAGGAGTTTAATCTGTATCCAGCAGGAATGGACACCCAAAATCCAAATTACATAAGAGACACCTTAAAGGAAAATTGTTAATTTAACTTGACACTGGATATTTTTGGCTGAACCAGTTTCTTTGAATGTAATTAATTTTCTTTGATATACACTGAATTAAAAAGATAACTATAGAGAAGAGTGGAATTATCTCTGTAAATATCAGTATAAATGTAATCCATTAAACACTGAATACTTGTCAGTCAAGAGGACATGTTCATGTGTGTGTGTATGTGTGTGTACAGGGGCCTTCAAATTAGACTTATTTTGTACTTCTAGAATAAAATTCAATACATTGAGTAACTGAAAAAAACAACTTGTTTGTTATCATTTTAGAGACAAGAAATTCCAGATCAAGGTACTAGAAGATTGATTTCCAGTTGAGGTGTGCCCTGGAAACCAGTATCTTCTTCTTGTGTCCTCATAGGATGGAGGAAGACAAACTTCCTTTCTAGCTTCCTATAAACACAGGAGTTATGTTAGCTTGGGCAGCCTCTCAAGGTTTCATCCAAATATAAGCAGTTATCAAACATTGCCCTTGATAATACTGGCATTATAGGTGGTAGGATTTTAACCTAGGAATTTTAAATGACAAGAATAATCAGTGCACATACAGGCTGGGCAACTGAAATGCACTGTGAAACAACTAGTAATATTTTCATATGCTCAAAGGGATAAGTGCTAGAGTTAAGAAAGTTTCATAAGGAGAATTTATCAATAAATTACAACATACAACAATTGTATCTTGAATATGGACTCAGTATCTTTGTCTTCCTACTTACTACAATAAAATTCATACATGTAAATATAAATATGTACCAAGGTATTATGTAACTACATGTATATATCCCACAAATATTAATGTATATATACAACTGTAACATGAATTTGACACTGAGTAGCTTCATTCACTTTATTATTATTCTAAACATATATAAATGTAGAATAAATATTACATAAAGTTTAAAACACACAAATATATATGTATATATACACATTATTTTTCTAACATGATTTCAAAAAATGTGCCTAAGGATTCCATTGCAATCAACTGTAACAAAAAATCATATCACCTATGTGTGAAATTAAAGAAGGAAAAAAATAGTTGCTAACAATATGACAATCTAAGCTCGGCAAGTAATTTTTAAAATATGGTGATCTTCTTAAATTATCCCTCTGACAAAGTTTTCACTACAAACTAAATCTTTAAGAACAAAATAATTTAAAGATTGTGCCTTAGGATACATAGAATAAAAAAGTTCCAAGTATATAACATTGTATTTCAGGTTTTCCATATAATATCAGATATGAGATACAGAGCTCGTTTCTCCACATCTGAAAAGAGGAATACTCAAGAATTTTCAGGGATTCAGTATTTTCACGAAATCCTTTGATTATTGTGAAAAGTGCCAGGGTGAAGATTTGGAAACCTACTGATTGAGAAAATCAAATAAATTAATGCAGGGGTTTAGGCAGGGTTGTCCCTTCACTGACTGACAGGTCTCAGCACACCAGGTCAGCAAGGGACTCTTACTCCACCAGGAGAGTCTCGATAGCGTGGGTCCGCCCTATAAGGAGGCGTGGCCGAGGGTGGGGCCAGAAGCTCTGGGCAGGTCCTGTGACCAATGAGACTGCGGGAGCCCTGCACTCCCGCCCAGAAGGGGCGCCAGAGAGGCGGTCCTTGCTGTCCTCCTCTCCAGGTCCTTAAACAGGGGAGGTGCTAGCACTCGCTCCCTTTTGAGGACCTCGGCAAGTGACGGGCTTCGCCCACTGCTGTGAGCCCATCAGTAAAAGGACCCAGGCTGTGGTGGAGTGAGGTGAGAGCCTCTCCTGAGAGGGGAGAGACACCGGCTCGGAAGGGGGAGCCGACCCTGCCTCACAAAGCCTCGGCCTGTTCTCGGCGGTGGGGGTGGGGGTGGGGGCAAGTGATCAAGAGCACAGGTCGGCTGGGACGGTCTTGGGACTGCCAGGGTAAAGACCAGTGGGTATTCTAGTGCAGGAGAGGGGAAAGAAGCCCACACTATCACTGAAGCCCATGTAACCCAGGCTTAGGTGCCAAGGGAGACCGTTATGGTGCCGGAGCTGCGTGGAGCTAGGGTCTCGCGTGGTCCGAGACCAGAAAGCCTTGCAGCGAGAGCCGGGGCTGGGGTCAGCACAGCAAAGACCACACTGCAATAAAGGAATCAAGAGCACAGGAGCACCAGACAGTGCTCAGGGGATCATGGCTCCAACTAGACTGACCATCACAGCTTGTCCTGTGGTCAGTTCTAGAGGACCCTAGTGGGACTATCAGACTGTTTGCTGCAAGGAGGGTAACAGGGACATGGGGGTCTCAGGCAAAGCCGAGGAGCTACAAGTCAGCATGAGGGAGATTTCCAGCTATTCAGGAGTCACCCTGAGCACCTCATGTGAGGATGCCCAAGCCCATGGCTGATGGCAACTGGGATGAGGTATAGGCTTATGACTCACATTAATTTCCTCCATGACATGGGCTAGGTGGTGTTAGCAATCATGTGAATCAATGTTGTGTGAAAAGTATGATCTTAGGTCCATATTAAGAGCATTTCTAGGAATTCCTAGATTTTAAAGTGAATGCTAAATCAAGCAAATACTACGTAAGCATTGATCTTTTCTTTTTGTGCATAAACATGAGTTTTTGGTTTATTTCATTTAAAATTATACTCTGGAGCCAAGAGTGGTGGAGCACTCCTCCAGTATTCACAGGCTGAGGCAGGAGGATCCTTGCAAATTCAAGAGCAGACTGTGCTACAAAGTGAGCCCAAGGCTAGCCTGAACGTCATAGTGTGACCCTGTCTGAAAAAGACCACAAACAACATATACTTTTGAGGAATACCTATTTAACTAAAATTTGTCAAGCTAAGCTGTAGTTATGGGAATGTAGTTCTCCACTGTATATCAATGTATATATGCTGTTTGAAATTTGAAAAGAACAAAACAGAAAAACATCATCTGAATGCAAAATAACAGGAGAGTAACAATAATTAATATACAGTGTACTGTTAACCTCACAGGGGTTACTCAAGTCACAAATTTATAAGCATAGCTGAAAATTTTCTTTTCAACATTGTACAAGAAACTACCCATGTAAATATATTAAATTTATACAATTTTCCTTTCTCAATTTTTTCCTTTCCCCTTTACCTCATCATCACAGTGTTTATTTTCTAATAGCTAAAACTTGGAAAGAACACAAAAGCCCAATGTTGTGGAATGGATAAAACACATGTGCTTGTCATATGTACTGAAGTACTACTCATCCATAAAAAAGAATGAATTTGAGACTTTTGTAGGTAAAAGGATGCAAGGAGAGACCACAACCATAAGAGAAATAAATCAGATGCATACATGTAAACATTATATATTTTCACTAGTTTGAGAATCTGAACGAGAAAATATTAACCAATATATCAATGGAGAGTATGATTTGGGAAGAAACTGTAAAAATAGAATCATGTATTCTTACGTACAGTGGGAGAATATAAGAAAGTAAGGTGCTTGTCACATGTTCCCAGAGAGTCTCAGCAAGGGCAGTAGCACCACAGAGCACACAGGTAAAGAAAGGTTTGAGAGGTCAAATGAGTGGTGGGAAGGACAGCTCTTGACTGAGTGGGCATCAGGGAATGGAAGCCTGATCCATACATTGAGCATCCACGCCCAAGAGAAGGATGTCAGGCTGCTTCTCTTTGTCCCTGCTTCATAGGAAATCTAAGACCCCTGAGCATATTTGGTGTGAGGATTTGACTACCATGCAGCAGAGATAGTAACAGGCCGTCCCTGGAGGTCAGGAGATTTCTCTGGATGAGAAGTGAGTACCTTAGCAGCCCATGAGACAGAGGGCTGGCTCCACATAACTCTCAGTGTGCAGAGCCCATGACATGGTGATTGCCATAGAATCTCTTTCACTCTTTCCCTATGGACTGTGAGATACAGAATGTTACTTTTTTGAGGTTGAGAAGTCAACTTCTGAGAAGGAAAATTCAGAAGTACAAGACCTCTGTTATTTGTGATAAGTGTAATTGCAAATGAAGAGGAACCAATATCACAAATACAGGACTGACTCTACCCTTTTACCAAAAAGAACACCAGTGAAAGGGGCCTCATGGTGTGACCTACAACACACTATTTTTCCCCTAAATGGACACATTTCCTATAGCAGGTCCACTGTTTATAGTATACCATTCTCACAGCAACCTGCAAAAGCAGCCATAGTTAAAGCATAGAAGAGATCTTTGCTGAAGGTGCTCACACAATCTCTTGTTCCCTCCAGGTGCCTGCAGTGCAAGCCTTCCTACCCACAATCCTCTATCTTGGGCCTCAGCAGATTCACCATGCCTGGTGGCCAAAAAAGCAAACGCCATGCTCCTCAGAAACTCCCACAGGGCAGAGGTGACAAGAAGGGTCACGAGGAAATAGTACCAACAGCAGAAGCAAAAGTAGAAGCTGCAGCTGCAGCAGCAGAGGAAGCAACATCACCAGCACCAGCAGCAGGATCAGAAACAACAGCAGCTGCAGCAGCTGTGGGGGGAGAAGAAACAGAAGGGGAAAGGGAGTCTTCTTTTTCCTAGAGCCCATGTGGCGCTGCTTCCTGTAGCCCTCCCCTGACACCTAGGAGATCAGCATCTGCTGGTGCTCTTTCTGCTGATGGCTCTGTTGTCAGTACTCACAAAATTTCCAGTTGTAAATATGAGGAGTGGGTTTCTGAGGGCAATCACTGCCCTGACTATAAGTCTGAAGACACCAAGTGTCGTATTGAGACAGAGTGCTTCGTACTCAACAGATTGTATTTGAAGCAGCCCTTTGCCTGGTTACAGATGCTATTGTCGGTCGACCGAAAGTACAGCGATGAATTTCCTCAGATTTTCAAACGTGTACTTAAGCACATGGAGGCAATGTTTACAGCTGAAGTGAAGTGGAGTCCACCCATCACTCCTACAACCTGTTCAGCATGCTGAGCCTTCCCAACAATGGCAGGGTTCGCCCTGGCAGGGGCTACCCTAAGACCGGGCTGCTGATGAAAATCCTCGCTGTGATCCTCATAAAGGACCACTGTGCTTCTGAAGAAGACATCTGGAAATTCCTGGAAAGGATGAAAGTGCATCCTGGCAAGAAGCACATCTTCTTTGGAAATGTCAGGAGGCTCCTCACCCACAATTTTGTGAGACTAAAATACCTGGAGTATCGGCAGATGCCTGGCTGTCTTCTTCCATGCCGTGAGTTCCTATGGGGCCCGCAAGCCCATGCAGAGACCAGCAGGGAGAAAATCATGAAGTTTTTAATCAGGATCAATAAGATTTGTCCTGCTTACTTCTCATCTCTTTATGAAGACTTTGGGAGAGAGGAGAGAGTAAAGTTCCAAGCTTCATTTTCTGCGAAGTGTGTCTCTACTGTCAAACCTAGGGCAGTTGCTCCTGCCATGCATCCTGCTGCTCCTGCCAAGCCCTTCGATGTCTCAGTCTTCAGATCCTCCACTGTAAGAAAGTAGGCTTTATTCTAGGGAATTTTCCTACAAAACTTAACCCCCTAGTAGTGGGTGATGCCATGGAGAAAACTTTTATGACATGATTATTTTTGGCTTTTCTCATTTCTTTATGTTATTCTAAGTTTTAAGCTGTTTCTTCATGCATTCCTGGAAGTTGTGCTTAAAGCATTATCTGTTTACCCTCATTCCTCTTGAGTATAATTTAGTATGTATTAACTGATTGTATTCCCTACAGTGAGCTTTGTGGTAGTGCACTGCTACCAACATGATGAGGATTCAGTTTGTGTTACTAGAAATTTTTAAGCCTGGGTTCTGCAGTGTTATTAGAAACTTGTTGAACTTCCCTTTTGAATTTATGACCATAAAAGGAATAAATGTAATGAGGGTGTCATTGAGAACAATGACATGAAATTTCCTAAGGATGCAATGTAGACCTTTGGAAGTTGTAAGGTATTTCCTGGATATATTTTTCATTTAATTTTGGGGTGGCTTAAAGATGCAGGTGCACAGTTAATACCATGGCATCCTATGATGCGAGGCAGGATTTTGATGTCAATAACTGTAATTCGATTCAATTAACTGGGACAAAACTTTGTAGACTGAGAAAGGTTAAAAAAAATCAAATTTCTCACATATCCTGTGTAGAAAATAGAAGTTTAGAATAGGCAATTTTCTTGGAAATTTTATAGAACACTACAGTGTGCACAGTAATACAGTGGAGGAAAAAATTTGAAAAGTGATAAATTTTTGAATTCTGTTAGTGCATTTGCTATTTGGTGTTTTAAATAACTGAATGTTTTATACTATTTTGGGACATAAAATGAAATGTTTTACAGTACTTTTATGTTTATTGAGAGTATTCAGCACAAACAATTCATACACAGGATTTTTGTCACAATGTAAGGGAGTCCCGAGATGGTGAAATAAAGAAGTCTTAGATCTCCCTTAAGGATCCATCAGAGCTGTGCTGCAATGAGAATTGTAGGGGATTAGGCTACCTTTTTGCACATTTAACTAAGCTATACATCACAACATGCATCCCCACCCTTTCCCTCTCCTTCAATTACCATCATGTTAGCTATTAGTCCCTCAGCTTACAGTACTTGTACGTGTCACGTGCAATCAGAAATATTCAGTGAATTATGGAAAGTGAATGGAACACTTTCCTTTGTTTTGTTTCCTCATATTAATATTTAGGATCGTGAGAGGGAGGAACAGAAAGCAGGAAATAATTGGGCGAAGTTAAAAGGGGGGAGGTGATGTGAGAGCTAGAAAATGAAGAAGGGGTGGGAGAAGTGGAGAGTGAAAAAGGGAAGCTTAGAATGAGGGGTGAGGAGGCATAGAAATAGGAAGTAGAGAGGCCAAAATCTAAGAGAGCAGATAGAGGAAAAGTAGGTGAGAGATACAGAAAGGAAAGGAGATGGAGAGAGATAAAAGCATTGATTCTCCTGGCACAGGAATAAAAATCACAATATGGGAACAGATTCTCATAACCCAACGTCCTATTCTGAAAATACCCTGTTACTGGGGGCTAGTGAATTAGCTCAGTATCATAAGCACCTGCCTGGCAAGCATGAAGTGAGTTCCATCTCTGGTACTGAAAGAAAAAAAAAATATGACACCACTTCAGATACCATAAAGTGAGAATGAAATCTTTTGAAGTTTTTAGCATTTGGATTTGGACAGAGGTGATAAAATGACAGGTCCATTTTAGACATTATAGGAAACTGCTGAGTGTAACCTTAGGATGGTGGATAAAGAAGAAATAAATCTGTATCTGAGCAGGAAAGCAGGGTGACTTGGAATCTATTTTTAGCAATGCTGAATGCATTGGGTGCACCAGGTGTTTTATGTACATTGTCTCCAGAGCATTTTGGGAAATGAAGGAACCAGTCCCTTCAGGTGAGCTTTACAGAAGCCACTGCTTACACACATTTAATCACCCAGAACTGGAAATGCAACCCAGAGCCTGCACATCCTTTATGTTGCTGCATTTTTCTCGAAGAAGGAGAACTAGATGCCACTTCTCTAAAGGGGCCTTTTCATCAGGTTGCATTGCATGGGATTTTCCTGACTTTCAGTGAACGACAGACTTTGTAGAGGTTATATACAACAAATATAGTAGACTTGGTTTGGTTCTAAGGTCAACAGGGAGGGCTTAAAGAACTTGTGCCCTAAGAGTAATTTTGGGAGACTGAGATGTAACCAGGTGGACAGGAACACTATACACTCAAAGTTGTGCAGTTGTACTTAGTAGGTATGATTGCTTTACAGTAATTTTTCTTCTTTATACAGTAGTATCGCTTCTGTTTATAAATATACTGAAATGAAAAATTTAGCGATTCTGATGCTGGATAATTTTTCTGGAATCCAAGTAATATTAAATAATGTAGTCTCTAAATACTGGAAAACTTTTCTTTGCTTCATGCTCTAGAGTGTACATGTGGTTCATGTCTCATTAAAAATACGTCTTCCTACATTCCAACGGAAAATGATCAAATTAAAATTATCCTATGCTTAGACAACTTGTAAGACGCAGAAATGGAGCCCATTCTCCAATTTTCTCCAACCTGTCTTGATGCAATAATGCCACCTGATGCAAATTTCTCCTTTAATTAATTTTTACTCAATATTATGAAATGGAACTCAGTAGAAAATTGAAACTAGCTCCAAATCTCTCCTATTGTAGAGCACTCATATCACAATGCATGGAACAACTAAATATAATACAAGACACTTTGAAAATGGTAGAAGACAGCTTAGAAGAAATTCTTCAGAATAGAAACACTACCAAAGACTCCCTGCAGGGGACATCAGTAGAGTGGGCAATAAGAACGATGACAAATGGGATTGCAGCAAATTAAAAGCTTCGATTCATCAAAGGAAACAAGGAAAACAATAGATAGTCTGTACAATAAAACTCTTTTCCAGTGACAAAGCTTATCACCTAGAAACAAATAACTCAATTAATAAACATACCAGTTCACTGCCTGATTTCTCAAAAGAAGAAACACAGCCACCACATATACAGAAAAGTATCTAGCTCTATAGCCATCAGAGGAATGCAAATCAAACCTGCAATGAAATTTCTTCTCGCCCCATCCAAATGGTGTATTAAGCATAGGAAGACAATGCTGGCTAGGATATAGTGGAGGTGGGGCCATTCTAAACTAGCAGTGGATAGGAAAGTTAGTACAATCACTATCAAAATCAGGATGGAGTACTTTAAAAAGCTAAAATCAGAAAAATTATTTGATCTAGCTATCCTACTCCTTGATATAGTCCCAGGAGTTTAAACTTGGCTTACATTAGAGATGTCCACGTATATTCTTATTGAGCACCAAGGTACAACACCTAAGTTTCAGCTCAGTCTATGTATCCATAAACAAAAAAATGGTTAAAGATGCTTAGCACAAATTCACAATCGAGTATTCAACTATTAAGAGGAATGAAGTCATGTCACTTGCAGGAAGAGGGATGGCATTGGAAATCATCATGTTAAGTAAAATAAGCCAGACTCAGAAAGTAATTATCATGTAGGTTTTCTCAAACCTGGAACCTTAACAAAAGCTACTATATGACATAGCATATAGTAGCAAGACTATGAGGATATAGGTTGGGAACAAGCATGCAGAGGGAAGGAAAAGCAGAAGTCTTAGATGAAAATCATCTCAGCACATTATACGCTTACATAATTGTGCCAATATGAAGCACACTTTGTTTAACAGATACACAATAATATGAATGGTAAAAAATATTCTAAATAAAGGAAAATTATTAAGGTGAAAATTCAGGTTAAATGAAGATAGGAAAAATTTTAAAGAATAAAGGGAATTAAATTATTTTTGTAAGTTTAAATTATTTCTCATGACTGATACTCAAGAAAATGATTTGTTCACAAAAATTAATGCAAGAATATATTCAGTGATTACAACTTACGAATATGTAAACTACATGACTGCAATATTATTGGCAATACAAGGGAAAATTTGAGAGTATACTGCAATAAGATAATTACACCAAGTGTGAGGTACTAGACTATTCTGTGAAAGCAAATTTCAATTATTGGCATACAGATTTTAATCTTGGACAACCATGAAAATATTACAAAAAACAGAATGATAATCGATATGTGGCAAGGAGATAACACTGCATCATACAAAATCTATGATGTATCATTGAAATTGATAAAATGGCAGAATATGATAAAAAATGCAACAAGTAGAAAAAACACAAATTTTATAGATATATAATCATGTTACTCTTCCAATAATTTCCTTAAAATTCACTGTTCTAAATATACCAAGCAGAATTTGAAACTCGTTGAAAATATTTTTTAAAAGAAATGAAAACTTGGTGTTTTCTATAAGAAATTCATTTCTAAGTACAAAGGTACAACTGGACTACATGGGAAGGAATGCTGTCCAGTGTGGGGGTGCATGGTTTTAATGGCAGGTCCTGGGAAGCATGAGGCAGGTGATTCTTAAATTTGACACCAGTTGGGAAATTAGTGAGAACATATCTCAAAATCAAGTGAAGAAAATAATTCAGTGAAAGGGCTACACTCTGCAGTGAAATATATCGGACACACGTGTAAATATCTTATCATCTCTGTGGGGTGAGAACCTGAAAATGCATATAAGAATATAAGTGTAGAGTAGATATTGGGAAACAGGCAGAAACTTTTCAAAAGTAAAAGTGAAATTGAAAGAGGAGAGGGAAATACATGAAGGGAAAGGAAAAAAAATGATAAAAGAAGGACAAGATGAAAACAAAGCTTTGTTAAGGGGGTGGAGATGGGTTTTGAAAAGAGAGGATAGGAATAGAAAAATATAAAAACAAAAAGTAAAACTTATAGCATGCACAGATACAAATTCCCTAAAGTGAAAGTTGACACTTAGATATACCTAAATGGAACCCATAAACTTAAAATTATGGACTAATTACATAAAAGACATTTCTTGGTTTCAATCATCAGTGTTGACTCAATAAATAAATAAATTAATTAATGTGAAAAAAATGATAGTCCATCCTAACAAAAAATGGAAACAAAGCTCAAATAGTCATACTTAGTTCAGGCAAAGCAAAATACAAATTATGGAAAATGATCACTTACAGATATGTGCATAATAATGATAAAGGATTTAATTTTGCAAGTAATTTTATCAATATTTATTGTGTTTTCATGAAATGTGCCATGTTAAAATGACTTCCATGAGGCCAATAATCATAAGGAAAACCCATTGGTACAGTTGAAGATATTAACACAGAAGCTATGAAGAGCTGACAGATCCAAAAGGCAGCTACTCAATAAATGTAATATACAATCAAATATTACTATTAATAACTACATGTAAATGGCTTTTAGATGATACTAAAAACAGCAAAATTGGAAACTTTATTTTTCAAGTTCACATACAACATCAGCCAAGACAGACCATGATCTGTCTCACTTAAATTATATAATCTAATATAAATAAATAAAAAATAATTCATTATGCATACAAAGACAACAATGGCGTTAAAATACAAATTGGTATAAAAAATAGTAATGAAATTCCAAAATACTGAAAAACAGAACAACATACTTCACAAGAATATTTAGGGTCCTTGAGATAATATTTCTTAAAAAAATATGAAATGAAACTCAAGCTCATTATAACATGTGAGTTGAAACAAAATAAGTGCTTGAAAATAATTTATACCTTTGAATGCATGCTTTAAAAAGAAGCAGTATTGTATCTAAAACACAACTTTGGTAGATATATAATCATGTAACTCTTCTACCCTACAAGCTTCTACCCTAAAAACTAGAAAAATCATACATTAAAGTCAAAACAAAAAGTAAAGATATATTTAGACAAAAAATAATGAAACTGGAACTATCTTTAGAGAACATTAGTACAAAAGATTGCTGAAGTTTTTTAATAAGATTAACAACATTGATAAAATTCAGCCACATTAAAAAGGAAAAGCTTTATTATCAAAAACAAGGAAAGTTCTTCAATATGATTCTGTAAACACTATTAGGATAGCAAAGTAACATGACTAAATGTATGACCACAAATTTCATAACCAACACAAAATGAGCCAAATCCTTGAATGACACCTACATAAATTCATGCAGTTAGTGTGTCTGAGGAGACCATACATCTTTGAAAGTATTAAAATAGTAATTTACCCTCTTCAAAAGCAGAAAACAAGAGTCCCCAATGAACCCATTTAATATTTAGGTGGTCTACTGATTTTTTTTGAGACAGTATCTGGCTAAGACACTAAATTGTCCAGCTTTAGCTTCAGGGTGTGATTCTGCTGGTTCAGCCTCTCAGTACTGTGAGTACTGGAATTTGAATTGTGCACTGCCATTGACAGCTAAATTCTCCTGAAGACTTGGAAAAAAATTATACCAATAATCTACAAAAGACTATATGAAATGGGTCCTAGGACCACACAATATTAGGGAATTACAAATTAACAAAAAGACATTGCATGACACACTTACTAGAATATTTAAATATGAAAACACTGGAAGACTCAAATGAAGGAGAAGATGTAGAAGAATAGATGCTTCATCGAATTCTGGTTGCAATGCAGACTGGCACACAGTGATTGACAGACACTGTGACAACCCATTGTATTATTATACACACATGTATCTTGTGACCCCCATAATTGCACTGTTTGGTATTGGCCCAAATGAACTGAAAACATCTACACAAAAAATGGCACACAAATATTCATAGAATATTCATAATTGTGCTAGTTTTATAAGATAATATATTCCTGAATCCAGAAATTGCATTAGTATCCACAGGAAACATCATTAGTGGATGAGGATTGACTACAAATGAATGTCTTTGTAGAATTGAACACAGGATATTGATTTAGAACAGTAACTATCACAGTGAATAACATGTAAAAAGAGCAGAAATTTATCCCTGAAAATTTTGAGTACATGCAATGAAGTCATCCAACATAAGAACCCTCCTGGAGACTGATATCCCATTATGCGTTGTGGATCAGGAACACAAAGGATTGAGTCCTCCTTATTATGCAAAGGAAAATCTCTCTTTCTTCACATGGATTGTGCAAGCAATGATTGGAAGAACGAGAGAAAAATTTGGAATTTCAGGTGATTCCCACAACCAGTATGAAAACTTGAGTGAATACAGAGGCTCCACATCCACAAAGCACACAACACCTACAGTCTCCATTTCATTCGGCAACATGACTTATGAGCTGCAGGCTGTCTGGAAGTTTCCAGTTACAGCAGCCAACATAAAGTAAAAGAAAGATGAGGTTGCTATATTTATTTTAATAAAACAGATTATAAATTAAGGGAAATGATCAGAGAGAAATATGGACATAACATAATGATAAAGGGTTTAATTTTGAAAGTAAATACAACAATTTTATTGAAAATCCACTGAAATACTGTACACAGTGATATTATGATTCACATGCAGCAAATAATCAGAAAAATCCACCCTTATGACTGAAGAAATCAACATACTCTATCAGTACTTGACAGAGGCAAAAGGCAGCTGATCAACAAACCTATAGTTGAACAGAACAGAACCATCAGATAACATTTGAATGGTTTTATGCAGTACTGAACAGTAGAATTAGGCACTAGAGTTTTTGAGCTCACATGGCACATCATTGAAGATAGACTTTATTCTGTCCATTTAAAATATATTATAAAAAATAAAGGAATAAAAATAATTCAAATTATGTTCAAAGGCAATAATGGAGGTAAACTACAAGTTGGTAACAAAAAGTAGGAATAAAATTTAAAAACACCTGGAGACAAAAGTACTATTTCAATAGAACATCTAAGTCAAAGAAGAACTCTTGAGACTGCTTTTTTTTTTAACTAAATGAAATTAATGTAAAGCTCATTAAAATCTGTGCATCACAGTAAAAACAGTGCATGAAAAGAAATTTAGAGTATTAAATGAATATTAGAAAAAAGAACATTTAATCATATAACCTACATTAGAACACTAGAAAAACAATAAATTACATTCATGGTAAAAATAAATAACAGAACACATAATGAAAAGGAAACCATGTATGGAGAAAATGAATAAAATCAAAAGCCAAATTGTTTAAAACATTAAAAAAATGATAAAGTTTCAGCCACATTAACAAAAGGGAAAAAATTGCTGTTATAAAAAATCAGAGAAAGGCCATCAGTATGAGACCATGAATACAAATAAGACAATAATGTTATATGTATAACTGTATGAACATAAATTTAGTGATCAGGACAAAATGAACCAAATCTTTGACAGATACCTCCATAATTACATGGAGAGCTAGTAACCCTGAGTAGTTCTACAAGTATGAAAGAAATTGGAATAGTAACAATTTTTCAAGATAGAAATCAATGCCAATGAACTGATTAAACTTTTAGGTGAATTCTACTGATTTTACTTTTTGAGAGGTCTCACTAAGTCACTGGATTGTCCAGGTTTGGCTTCAATGTGTAATGCTCATGTCTCAGTCTCTGAGTCCTGGTATTTCACCTGCACTACCACACAACATACGAATTCTCCTAAAGATTGGGGAAGAAATTATGTCAATTTTCTACAAGTGAATGTATGAAAAGTTGCTAATACACCAATTAGAATGACTGAATTCCAAAACATTGAACAGATCAAACGAAGGAGGCCAGATGTGGTGGCACAGTCTTGTAATCCCAGGACTTGCAAGGCCGAAGCAGGAGGACTGCTCTTATGACGAGGTCAGCCAGAACTACACAGTAAGTTCAAGTCCAGCCTGAACTATAAGAGAAATCTTGCCTCACTCCCCCTACCAAACAAAGACCAAATGGAGGAGAAAACATGAAATAACAAGATGCTTCATGAGTACTGTTAGAGTACAGAAATGCATAGATTCATTAGCAGATAGGTTGGCAACACGTTACAAAATTATATATTCTCATTTCTTGTGATCCAATAATTGCCCTGATATTGACCCAAATGGACTCAAAATAATGTCAACATGAAGGAATTCAAACAAATGTTCTTAGAAGCTTCACTCATAATTTTACAAGAATAAATCAAACCAAGATATCCTTCAACAGATGAATGAACATATAAAGGATAGCACATCTGTACAAGAGAATAATGTGTATACAGAGAAGAAATGAGGCTTCAATCCATGAAAACACATGGAGGAAACCTAAATGAATTTTGGGTGGTAAAAGTAACCCATGTAATAAAACTATATACTGCATTTTTCTAACTCTAATGTATTTCAGAATATGTAAATTAAGAAGAGAGTACTAGAAGATAAAGCGTTCAGGAAATGAAGGTAGAAGTAAGTAAATGGAGCACAGAGAACTAAACTACAGAGTGGTGCCCATATGTTATACATCATTGTACTCAATTGCTATGACACTGTCTAATTTGGAACTTGATTTATTTTGACTCTAGTACTTGGTCCTCGTTATGTGTCAATCCACTTTAATGTTTTGGTTGATGCATAACTTGAAAGCTTTATGACTCACCAGTCTTGCTGAGCAACACAACTTGTTTGGCACTACTCACCATTTTTGGTACTCTACTTATTTCATCTCCTGGAATTGATTCAAGACAAATATCAACGTGCCATGTTAGCATCTTTAAAATTCACAATTCACATACCTTGTGAAGCATTGCAAGCATTCCTGCAAGAATGCAGAACACAAAGACCTACAACAGAAACTATTTTATTAACAGCATGAAGAAAACAGAGCTAATTTTCAGACACAAGAAAAATATCAAATTAAATGAGAAAGACTAATGAAAAGTGATAAAGCTAACAATATATTCTGATATTTTTAAAAAACTGACTGGTGTACAAAATATTGATATGTGTAAGGAAATTCATAAAATTTATACATAAAAGCCCAGAAGAAATCCAGGTGTCTAGTAAAAGAAAATCAGCAAACAATAATACAATGAATGAAAACTTTGAAAATAGCAAAAAAATTAAAAATGTACCCAAAAGAAAATCATACAGTAATGTACAAGGTGCTTATAGAGATAATTATTAAAACTGAGCAACGGACTTAGGAAAAGTAAGACAAGTCTCCAATAAAACAGTATACTCTCTTTTGTTTTAAGAGGAAAAATATTTTGAAAACATGTAATATTCTTAAATTCTTTAAAGTTTTATGGAACTAAATATTGGTTTGTGGATGACCACCAAATGCAGCTTGTTTCCGATGACAGAAATCAAGCATGAGACAACTAAGGAGAAAGAAAGAAAAAGAAATATTATAATCTAAAAGCAAAAGATACGGTGTCACTATGCACTTAGCACAGCCATGCCCTGAAATGGAGGCAGGTTTATACCCTGCAACAGGGGAGATTACAAAATTGTTTAGAGAAAAAGTTCTGCAGTCTTTTTTCTTCCTAATGTCTTGGTTCAAAGCATTTTATGTTTCACTGGAGGAGTGTGAGGTAGCAGTAGCCTTGGCCGGACCAATGGGGGAATATTAAGACAAAAGAAAACTATGAATTAGTTCAGAAATTCTTGAGTCCACAAATTCTAGTCGTAAACATATCAAACATTATTAATGGATGAAGGTTGACCATAAATCATTATCTTAGTAGAACCAAAGGCATGGATAGTTGTAGAAGAGTAACTATCACAGTGAATGACACAAAATAAATGTAGAAATACATTCCACACAGTTTTACAAACATTCTCTGATGTCATTCAAGCAGGGCTACCGGAATGGCTAACATATGAATGAATATTTTACTTCTTAGGGATTCTATAGGCAACATTTGGAGGAAGGGAACACAGTTGAAATACCAGGCACCTCATATCTTGAGTTCAGATGTGTAAGCTCCAATCCCATTAAAATTGCCAAAAGGCCTGTGGTGAGACCCCAGTCACAGGGGTGTGCAGGTCAGTGCAGAGGAGGAAGCAGAGACACCTTCTTGCTCTGCTGTTGGTGGCAATGTATCTATCAGTTCTCATGCTGTCTGAACCACTTAGTAGTGTTAGAGACCTTCACTGTCTGGCTGTCCCACTGGAGGAGCCTCCTGCCCTTGCTGTGATGTACTGGTTTGCAGTTCTGGTGGAGATAACCATGAAAAAAGTTCAAAAATCTCCTAAGTAATATCTTCAATCAGAGTTTCCATAGAGATCCTCTCAGCAGACACAAAGGATAGAAGGTATAGCATTTTCTAAGACATATGCAACAAATGATCCCATCACACAGGCTAAATTTTCAGCACAATATACAAGTAGCACTGGTTTTTGACCATGAGTTATTGCAGAAATCTGATCTACAAACTCTTGAGCACCTGGGATTCTCTCCTGAGGGAAGCTTGAATGAAATACGATGTTGCTCATGAAGGGTCTCTGGATGATGCCCATGATCTCTACAAGGACAACCATGCTAGTGAGAAAGAAAATGGAGGCTTTCTCAATATTTTGGACATACCTAGTGGGCATAGGCACTTAAAATTTGAGAAGCCCCAGAAGATCATCACACATGTTTTCATACAGGAAATGTACCGGGATCATTGCCATGTACACAACAGTGATTCCACAAGCTACAAATTCCTTTGTGGGTCACAGGTGCTTTGCCATTGCCACCAAGAAGCAAGTCCTGAATGTTTGGGTCAAGATCAATTATACTCTCCTGAGTTTCTTCCCTACTCTGTTAGAAGGGGGTTAGAGAGATGAACAGAAGGATTAGTAGAGAATCCCAAATATGTGACAAACACTTTGGCCTAAATTAGGGTTCATCTCACAGATCTCTGTCATGCTCTGCCCACACCTACTTTTCTGAGGTAGTGTTCACACGAGATTGAGGAAATGTCAATATTTAATCTGGGACAGTTAGGTTTTGCAGGCAATAAAATACATGCATTCTTTTTGCTTATTAGACCTGAGGAAGTATAGTGTCTTTGTTTTTTATACATTCTTTAATTGAAAAGTTTTGTTTTACAATATAAATTTCCTAACATTAAGAATAACATTGTATTGCTATTTTTCAAATTGAACACTTAGCATGTTTTTTGACTTTCATGAAAGAAATTTTAATATAAATAATCACTAATATATTTTTATAGCATTCTGTATTTACTATTTATTTTATTTTATTTTATTTTTTTCTTGGTGCCAGGGATCTAACTCATGACCGCATGCTTGCCAGGCAGGCAAGTACACCACTGAGCCAAATCCCCAGCTCCATATTCTTTATTTTTGTTCATCAGTTTTGTTATTTTAAATGCATGGAAAACACTTGGCATTTTTCCATTACTACAGAATAAATCAACAAAGAAGTAGAAAAGGGATTTGCACGAACATGAGAACATGAGGAAGTTACTTCAGTAGAAAAATAGATTGGAATCACCAAATGATGAAAGAAATTATGATTAGTTTATTTCTGTAACTATTAACTTTGCTTTTTGAGTGTAATATTAAATGAAATTAGCTTCAATTTACTTATTTCCTCAAACTCTACCTGTGCTTAAATTGGAATTAGTTAATTTTTTTACCCCTTTCATTTTTTATTTGGTTTTCCAACAACCATTAATTGAGCATGTTTTCTGGAAGCCTCCAAATAGTACTGGAGATGTTATGGAGAAGAAGATGCAGCCATTGTTCATGGGATTTTACAGTCTCACAACAGCTATTTAATAACCAGTATCCTTAGCTTCTAGCTAAAATAAAGGACAAGAAAGAAAATGAAATGGTAGAGACATGAGGTGATATTCTAATATAAATTATCTGTTTCTGGCAGTGTTTGGCACCAGGAATTTGGAATTCCCTCAGTGGGATATAGTTTAGCTGAGGCTGGGTGTTGGGCTAAATTAAGGTGTGGAATTGGGGAGCTAGGGTCAGGCCCTCACATGCTGCATCTCAGATTTGAGAGGCTCTGCCGACAATGGCTTAGCAATGTCAACATTTTATTTGGAAATTTGAATGCACCAGAGAAATGTCTTCACCAACTGGCAGGAATGGAAGGAGTAGGATGCTTCCTGTGCAGGTGAGCACAGGGTACAATCTAGACAGTATGCGCATGCAGCTGCCAGTAAGCATTCATGGTGCTCCTTTGCAATGAAAGTCCCAGAAGTCACTAAACTGTCATTTACATCATAAGATGCAGCATCAAATTTTGATCCACTACAGAGATATACTGTTAATGTAGCATGAGATGTATTTTTTAAACTTTATTATGGAGCTCAATACATTATGATGCAGAAAGGAATACAAATGGGATACACTGGAAGAAAAGACACCTAAGAGGGAATTTTTTGATCAGTGACTGAAGCAGGCCATGTGAGCTGCCTAAAGATGGTTAAAAAATCTACACCCAAATTAATAACACATTACAATATGGAAATATTAGTATTATTTACTCAGCAGTATATCACTTATGTTGGTTTCTATGTCTTTTGAACTTGGAAATTATCTAGTACCTTAAAATAGTATTATATTTGGCATGGTTATCATCATCTAGAGAAATAATTTTAGAATAATTGTCAATATCATTCACTGTAACCCCAGTTTTTGTCTACCAATGTGTTGTAGGTCTTACATAAGTTACATATATTCCTAAATTTCTCATGTGATGATGGGTCACATTTCATTTGCAGAGAAAGAACTTGAATTTTGTCAACTTAAACAAGACAGTGAAGGAAAGAGATGAATTAAAAACTGGGTCTGAATCCTTGTACAGTGTATATTGCTTCACTTTTCTACGCCTGAGAGGCATCTTAAGTCACTTAGTCATTTTCCTTTCATTCCTTCAAAATATGTTTCAGGAGACAAAACCAAACTTCCAACACAATATACTGTTTTGAGTTGTAGAGCCAAAATTAAGCAATTAAAATGCCAAAACAAATGTGGGACAGAAATAAGGAAGAAGAGACACTAGAGGACATTATTTTAAATGTGAGGTTAGTAAGCCTCACAAGATCACAGGTTCCACTTCCTGTTTCACGTCGACAACATGAAACCCAGTAAGTTTTTGAGCCTGTCTTACACCACAGATCTCACTCACAGGTAGAATTTAAAAGTTACTCTCTAAACTTTAGGAGTGTAATTATGGTTACTTGAAGAGATTTGTGATACAATGTAAAGCAGCCATGGGAATATGTGTGTATCTGAACAGAAATAATGTAAAAGTCTGGCTGGTGAAGAGAAGGCACTGAACAGCATGATTTGACTCTGACCATGCACTTGCTCCATGCTTGGAAATGATTTGTCCAATCTCTCTTCACTCATGGGACACAGTTTATCCTCTGCACAAGTTGTGGAGGAGGAATAAAAATTTGTAGTGATGTATAAATTTCCCAGAAGCCTACCCTAGACAGTGAAGGAGTCAATGTGAAGGCTCTGAATGATCAAAAGTGAAGAAAAAATGACCTCATCATAAATGGAATCAGAGGGAAACCAGTTCGTGACTGCTGCCAGACATAAAAGGCTAAATCAGGGCCATGGGCAGAGTATTCTGTCACTTTCTCTATAGGGTTCTCAGAAATACAAGGAACTTGTTCCACGTGATCAACTTCAAATGGAGCCTTTTCATGCCTGGCTCATTTTGCATCATTTCATTCACATGTAGAACATTTAAGAAAATGATCTTATAAAAGGTATGAATGTAATTGTTGTTATCAGAGGCTAGAAAAATGTGTGGGCAAATGAGGAATAAAGTTTTAGTTAATGTGTATTAATAGAGCCAATACATAAATTGTTACTGTTGTACTCTTGTTTGGGTGTATTCTTGTACAGATACAATAACTATAGGTCACAATTATATAATACATGTCACAATAAGCAGATGGGATGCATTTTAAATGTTTTTTAACAGAAAATGTTATGTTTTAAGTGATAGTAACATATAAAAAAATCTTAAACATTTCGTATCACCTATACACATCTGTCTTAGTTGCTTCATTTTTCATCAGAAACAATACCCAACACAGACAACTGTAAGAAACAGAGGTTCGCTTCAGTTCATATTTTTTCAATCTTCCAGTCCATAGTTCTTTTCCTCCAAGGCAGGGCAGCATGGCAGAGTGGCTTGGTAGAGGACAAACAGCTTATGAGTTGGCTCTGGGACACACAGAGAGCAAACAAGAATCAAGGAGTAAAACAGGCCCTGCCTGTTCACAGCTGCATTGACCCATTTTGTCTAAGCAGGCTTTACATTCCAGCAGCATATTTAGGTGCAAACTCGTATGAAGAGTAATCTATTGAGAGTATCCACCCAATTGCTATCCCATTCCCCTCAAGATTACCCACGCAGGAGCTCATGAGTATTTTTGAGAAGGTCTAGATATAAATCATAAATAAGATCTCCAAAACATTACAAATGTGATCGGAAAGTAGAGAGCTCCTGACAGACAAAATCTTGTCATTTCTAGGAGAAATGAGGCAAGGTATCCCACTGTGTTTTTTTCTAAGTTTTCTCTTCAGCATAAGAAGTAAAAAAAAATTGGTTGCAGGATTTGTCACATACGAAAATAGAGAAAATGGAAACATTTATTACAAGGAATAAAATGAAAAAGACATGAGTGATACCAAGAGACGCACAGAATTCATAGAACTAGAAGGCACATATCCTGCCAAGCAATCTTCTCTGAAATAAACTTGGGAAACTTGTTGCACTGCATTCTGCAAGTAAATTCTCAGACATTGTCAGTGAGAGGAGAGTGCTTAAATAAGAAAATGAACTGGTCTCTAGTCCTGCCAAGAGGTTGGGCACTTTCCTGAGGATGGAATAAAGCAGCCCTCCTCATTCACAACTGAGAAGACCACTCAATTCCCCTCCCTTCCTGTCAGCATGGGTATTCTGAAGCACTGTTGCCATGATTGAAATGCTTACTTCTATGATATCGCAAGGGAATAAGAGGCTTCATCTTATAGTTAGGGCCTGAGATCAGCAGTAGAGGATTTTGAAAGTTGTCCATAAACCACAGTGAGTACCTTCAGGACTAAGTCAACCACATACCCTATGAGAGTGAACACAAAACAGAATCCATTACTTACTTTAACCCTTTTCAGCCCATGGGTATGTATGGTCAGATTAAAAAAAAAAACACAGATACCTAATGCTGGGCATCTCTGATTGATTTCTTCAATCCTCTGAGTACAGAAGCCTCAGAAATCAAGTATTAGGACAATTATAAAGTATTTCCCAGCTGAGCTATCATTTATTTCCTTTCGTCTGGGTCCCAAGGCCATGCATGATGACAAGCAAAGCCACAGAAGGGATGAGTTACATAACCTGCCACCAGTTGGCATGGTTTTTGTGAAATAAAAGGAGAAGTCAACAAGACAGAGCTTCAGCCTCAGATGTTACCTCCAGATTATCTCAGGAGGAGATTTCAGAACATAGTGTAAAATTCAGACTTCTTTCACAGTTCACCAAAAGAATATAAACTTCACAATCTTAAATCCATTGGATTCCCAGAGATTTGTCCCTCACCGAAATCCGCAGATGTAGCCTTCCTTAACTCAATGCTACAATTTCCACACTGAAAATGCACTTGACCCTCACCCTGTCTTTTCCAGTTGGCCCTACATAGCCTCTTCTGTTACACTCCTGCATGCTTTCTTTCACCACAGTCACCATGTCTTGATGTCAAACACAAAGATCTGCATTCTAGAGAAACACCACTAGTCCCACTATGATACCCCATACCAAACAAGTATTCAGGGCAGTGAAGCAGTCCTTTCTCTTCCTCTCCTGTCATTAAGGATACTCTTCCAATTCCTATTCAACAGTCACAGAATGAAACAACCCATTATCAAGGAAGACAAGCTGAAGAATCTCAGTCAAGTGTATCAATACCATTTTATTGAGGTCCTCAGAAGAGCTTCTGCTCTCAATACAAATTGGTGTGCAGTTTAAATATAGGAATTCAACACAAAAATTCACATATGTGTCCTTAGCAGCAGAATTAAACTCCTGAAAAATGGGAAGATTCGCCCTGGCAGAAGGTGACCCGAGACTGGGCTCCTCATGATGTTCCTAGAAGTGAACTTAATTTAGATCAATTGTGTTAATAAGCTCTCTAGGAATTATTGCAGATGTTACAAGTGCATCCTGGGAGAAAGTTCTTCATCTATGGAGAGAGCAGGAGTCTCATCGCCAAATATTTTGTGAGATGAAAGCATCTGCTTTACCAGCATGGGCCCAACTCTGATTGTGTAGACCATCAATGCCTTGGTGGGCAACAAACATACTCTGAATCCAGTACCATGAATGTCCATGAACTTTTCAATAGAATTAGTGGCAATCATGACAATACTTTGGCTACAGAACATACATAACCTTTGAGAGATGGAGAGAACCCACAGCTGATCTGCTGCTACTGCCTACTATACTGGCATGGGAAGGCATGTTACATAGCCATGACTAAACGCTCCTTCACCTCCGCTGAAGTTTTAGGCTTTTTCTTGCCCTGACAGGAAATCATTGGAAATAGGTGGTATTATTTAAAAATGAAATGATCTGAAAACACATCATTGTGATAACAGAAGAGTTAAAAACAGTGAAATATGATGTACTTTGTTTGTCTTCCTTTACTCATTTTTACTTACAGATACATTGTCTAAGCTTCAATGTGCTGCACTTTCTGAAAATGTAGGAGACCAACTTTTTGTAAGGTGCACTTGCACATTGGACTTCTTGGTCAGTCTGCTAATTTTTTCTTTGCAGTTGCAACAAAATACCTTAGAAATCCAAAGTACAGAGAAAAGAATAATTTCAGCCCAGTGTGTTCAGGAGTTAAACTCTGTATTCTTCTGGCTACACTGCTTTGTGTCTGAGGTGATGTAGAATACCAGAGCAGCAGGAGCACACGCAGACACTTTGCTGTACTCATGACCACCAGGAAACAGATGGAGAAAGAAAGTCAGAAAGGAAGGAGTGAGGGCACCTTAGTGTGTTCATGGTGATATCATCTGACCATAGGCTCCACTTCCTAACTTTCTATTATTTCCCAATAATGCCACCAAAGTATGAAAATGTCACTGAATTATTCTACTCATGAAGTTAGAGCCAATTGTTTCCAAAATTACTTCAGTGGCACCCAAATCACTACCACAGGAAATATGAAACATATTTCACATTCAGACCATCAAACTCACGGTCCTGCTTATTCTCCAGATGTACACTGATTATCTGCTGATTGGAAATGAGCTCTGACTTAGCAGTGGAAAAATGTAATTAAGACTTATTTTCTATAATAGCAAAGTGAAAGAAGTGGTGATGCTCAGAAAAAGACCTATACTATTGCTTGTTATATTAGAAGATGGAATCTACAATATTAAGATGATAAACATTTATCCTACTTTGTCTTGTATGTAGTACAAAGCCAAAACCTCATGAGTTCACAGCTGGAACATTTTGGAGGCAGTTGTGTGTAGGGTGCCTGATGATGCCATCAAGTACGTTATGCTGGGATTTATAATGCCATGTTATGTCACACCCTGGGTATAAGTGCTACCCAACCTAAAGGTGGGTAGTATGAGCAGAATATAAGAGACAAAAAGAAGGCTGGTGCTATCACTTGCAGTTTGCTGCTTGCCCTTTGCTATGTTGCTGATAGCACACATATTCCTGCCCATGAATGGTTTGTCTTCTGTCAGATTCCTTTGCCTTAAGACCTGCCTTGGATACAGCTGATTATGAACTGAAAACTCTACAAACTGTGACCTTGAATAAACCTTTTCTTCTTGAAATTTGGGTGTCAGGTATTTTGTCTCAGCAATGTGAAAAGTAACTGGGACATATCCTCTAAAATAGGAAACTGAAAGATTAGATAAGATCGAGCAAAAACTGCTTGAGGCATGGCAGGTTGAATTATAGAGGACTTCAACTCAGTCAATGTGACATTATTTTTAAATCACATTGTAGAAGGCATGTATGGGTCTGAACAGAATCTACAGCCTCAGAAGTATTATAATGCTGAGAATAAACTAGAATGGAACACTGCATCAGAGTGATCATAGTGTAAGGCCTAATGAAACTTCAAGATGATGAGAGGCCATGACATTAAGAAAAACCAACAGATCCTCAAATGGCCTAACTACTATTTCAACTCTGTAATGTGAATCTTCACATGTGATCCCACTGAAGAATAACAAACTTTATCAAGGTAACCAGGTATAGCTCTTTCTTATATTTATGTGTTCATTACCTCTGCCTGTCTAGCCATTGGATTAATTCATACACTTACAATTTTGTCTAGTAGAAGAGAGATATTTCTTCTGTTTATTGATATAAGCTTTTACCTCCACAGATTCTTTTTATTTTGTGATCTGAGTGCAACACTATGGTGTATTTCTCCCACTAGATGTGAGTACAAGATTATTTGTCACAATCTACTGGTCACTTCAAGTGTCATAAGTTTGGATATCACATAAACATATAGTGAAATTCATCACTAATCAATGTAGATAAAACCCATTAAGACATGCTATTGTTAATTAATTTTTGATCATTGTCAAACCAGAATGAAATTTCTAATCAGGACCATATATTAATTCGTTAGTGATATTTTAAAAATACTGTAGACTGAGGCACATCAGACCTAGAAATTGATATTCTCACAGTTTCAGAGACTGCAATTCCTTGATCAAGGTTTAAGTATGGTGGGCTTCCACTGAGATATAAACAGTTGTTTTGCAAGAGCTAACTTTGTGTGGTCTCTACTTGAGTTTCCCTGTGTGTGCATGTTCTTATGTCTCATTGTTCATCCTCATGCCTTTTTGTAAGGATGAAAAATTCATATTATCTTAGAAAAGACCATAATGGATTTAGTGCAAATGTAATTTTAAATAAAATGCCTCTGAATACAGTACCAATCTGATGTAGCTGTGGTTGAAACTTTCACATGTTATGGCAGAGAATGCCCTCTTTTGTTTCCCAAGGAGCCTCCAGTAAACTGTAGTTCAGATTAGAGATCCTGCTCTTTCCATTTCCCAAACACACCTGGTCCTGATGATTCATCGATGGTCACTGTGACTCACATTGTAAGAACCAATCCCCAATTGTCAAACCATACTACCTTTGTCCTATCCTTTGCAATTCCATTATACTCTCACTCTCTGAGCTCTCTGGGCCTGACTTCTTGGTTTATGGTGACTGAATACATAAATAACCTGAATTTTCTTGAGGCTATGTATAAATACATGTATCAGTACATTTAGACTATAAATGGGAAAAAAGCTCCCACTGGACATTCTAACTAGGTTTCCAAGTATAATTTTCAAATTTGAAGGGAGGGCTAGGTATTTCATTGGGGGAAGAAATGAATGAAACTAGAGGCAGCTAGGAAGGAAGTGCTGTTGGCACTAACAAGATGTTCATTGTTAACATTCTAGAAGCTTTGACCTATATCCAGGAGGGAAGGACACCCAAAATCCAAATTAAGTAATGGATACCTTGATGAAAAATGTTAATTTTATTTTCTAAAGAAGATATTTGGCAGAATTAGATTCTCTGAATATAATGCATTTTCTTGGACATTCTGAACTAAAATAATAACTATAGAAAAGGCTGGAATTATCTCTATAAACATCAGTATAAATATATATATATATATATATATATATGCACTGAATACTTGTTAGTAATCACAATATGTTCATGTATATATGTGTATATATCTATATTTATATCTATATCTATTTTATGGGATTAAAATGGATTTGAATTATTTTCTGCTTCTAGAAAACAATTTAGTACATTGGGCTTCTAAGCAAAAAAAATTTTTTTCTGATCATTGTAGTGTTGAGAATGTCAAGATCAAGGTACCAGGAGATTGGTTTCCAGTTGAGGTGTGCACTGTGAAAAAGGTATCTTCTTTCTGTGTCCTCATAGGGTAGAGGAAAAGAAACTTGTCTTTTATTTTCCTATAAACACAATAGCTGTGTTAGCTTGGGTGGCCTCTCAAGATTTCATCAGAACATAAGCACTTATGAAATATTCTACCTCATAACACAGGCATCACAAGTGAAATATTTTAACATAGGAATTTCAAATGGAAGGAATACTCAGTGCATATACAAGATGGTCAACTGAAATGGATTGAGAAACAACTAGCAATATTTTCTTATTGTCAAGTGAGTATATGTCAGAACTAAGAAAGGTCCATAAAAAGAATTCATCAAGAGTGAAAGGATTATGCCCTAAAATAAATTACACAACATTACGCCAATGGAGGCTGGATCAAGGGTGTTTACCTTGAGGTCATTCCTTCCTTCTCCTATGACAACTTCCTTTTTCCTTTCCCAGTGGTGTGAGAAAGGTCCCGATCAGCTCCTTGAGAGTTATCTATCTCAGCCCTAAGCGCCACCATTGGTCAGAGGTTATATATATCCCATGCCCCAGGTTCCAGGCAGAGAAATGCCAGGCTGTCTATAGTCATGGAGATATCTTGTGACTGTGGAGGAGACAGATACCCTCCTCTGTGGGCCAGATCTCAAGACAAAAGGCTGAATTTGGCCCTCAAACCCCACAGGGAGACCTTCTTAATGTGGATTTTCATGTTTTCTACAACAGAGATAAAAATTAAAAGGAAAAATAACAATCTGATCTTTTAGCAGTGACACTTGGAGCTCTGACACAGGTAAACCAAGACAAGGCAGAGCTGTCTGAGCCCCTAGTGGACCATGCTTCAAGTGCATCCCAAAGGACATTGGGCAAGAGAGTGCCCCAACCTGGAATTCCTTAAGTCCCACTGGAGGTCTCAGGTAAGACATTCTCTGTACTTGTGGACATAGAGGCCATGTATAGTGTTCTTCCTGAGTTTTCATTCCCTTGTTTTAAATCCTCAGTCTCTACAGTGGGTTTTATTGGCCAACCTACACAGCCTTTACAGACAGGGCTTATTCCGTGCAGGTTCCAAACTCTCTTCTTTACCCATAGCTTCCTAGTAATTCCAACATGTCCCACACTCCTTTTAGGTAGAGATCTTCTTCAAATGATTAACTTCCCCTTTACCTTCTCCCTCCCCACTGCTCTACACCTCCAGACACCCTCACAGCATGCCACAAATTCATCCCCTCCCCTTCCTTCTTCTCTGGTCAATCCCATAGTTTGGGATACCTGCAATCCCACCTGAGCTACCCATGCCATGCCTATTTTAATTCATCTCAGGGATCCTTCAATTTTTCCTTGCATTCCCCAATATCCTATAGCTCTCAAACATTTACAGGGTCTTAAACCTACAATTAAGCACCTTTAAGATAATGGTTTTCTTAAACCTACTCATTCACCCTATGATACTCCCATTGTCCCAGTACTCAAGCCTGATGCATCTTATCATCTAGTACAAGACCTTAGCTTAATCAATAATGCTGTTACCCCAATCTACCCAGTGGTGTCCAAACCCTTATACCAGGCTCTCTCATATCCTTCCCTCCAGCACTCACTGTACAATTGTAAATCTTAAAAATGCCTTTTTTACCATCTCCCCTACGCACTAATTATCAGGATTCTTTTGTGTTTATGTAGACTGACCTAGACACTCTGAGGTCTCAACAACTTACATCTGTCATCTCTATAATAAAACCTCTCCTCAGAGAAACATACCACCCCCTTCCTTTCCTAGTCATCAATTTCTTGGACATGCACCTGGTCAGGACTGGGAGGTAGATTTTTACACACATGCCCTGCCACAAAACTCTGAAATATCTTCTCAGCCTTGTACTTTTTCAGGATGGATAAAATAGCAGTCAAAGTTGCTGGACTTCCATCCTGGTCTCACATCACTCAAGCTAAGCAGTGCCCTTCCAACCTGAAATCTAACAATCCTGAGTGGTCATCTCATCTTCTCTTGCCCACCAGTCTCCTTCTCACCAAGGACTCACAGCCACAACTTTCGGGCTAAGTTGTGTTTTATTATCAGGATTTATATTTCTCATGCTTCTTATTCTTTCCAGCTCTACTCCTGGACCAGAGACAAGCCCTGCCTACCTACACTTTTAATTTTTACCCTTTCACATGGAAAAAATAATCAACTTTCATAACTTCACTCCTCCTAACCCCAAACTTATTTTTCAGAATTCTACCTCACTCTTGTCCTGATAAAATGGCATATTTAAATCAAAGGCACCTTTCCTTCTACTTCCCCTGGGTCCATAAATATTATAGTGGCCTTCCCCTTCATAGCACCATGTCTTTTTGTTTTTCCAGTCTAAGATGCAGGTATTCACCAATGATGAAGTTGTCCTGGCTAAAACACCTGGTACCAGCTTCTACATGGGCATCAACCATCATCCTGTTAATCTTCCTAAATGGTGCCCCCTGTTAGCAGGAAGTAGTGAGAGAGAGAGAGACTTTGCCCTTTTCCTAACACTAAAGAGACAGGAATGAAAGGATTATTCCCTAAAATAAATTACACAACATTACGGCAATGGAGGTGGGATCAAGGATGTTTACCTTGAGGCCACTCCCTCCTTCCCATATGACAACTTCCTTTTTCCTTTTCCAGTGGCATGAGAAAGGTCCCAATCAGCTCCTCAAGTGTCATCTATGTCCGCCCTATGCTCCAACACTGGTCAGTGGTTATATATATCCCATGCCCCATGGTCTGGTCAGAGAAATGCCAGGTTGTCTATACTCATGGAGTTCTCTCCACATCCTCGGAATAAAGGCTACTTTTTATTTTATATTTCCTCTCTTATTGCACTGAAAACCTAACAAAGAATTTACAACAACCCATAATTCTAAAATGAACTGAATATCTTTATCTTACAACTTACTACTCTAAAATATGTACATGTAAATATAAATAACAAAAATTTATATATATATATATATATATATATCCCACAAATATTTATATATATACAATTATATTTTGAATTTGATTACCTCCATTCACTTTATTATTATTAGTATATACATAAGCATAGATGAACATTTATTAGATAGAATATAAATATACATATATAACTTAGTTTTCTTACATGATTTAAAAACATGTTGTCTCTTAGCATAATCATGCAATCAAGTGTAAGAGCAAATCATATGAAAATATCCAAGGTGTGTGCAAAGAAAAAAGGAAAAAATATTTGCTAACAAAATGACTATCTACCACAGCATGGCAAGACATTTTTAAAAGTTTGTGTTGAATTCAAATTATCCACCTGAGACAGTTTATACTGGGAGCTAAATTTTCTAGTACAGAATTAATTTAAACATTGAGCCCAATGATAAGTAGAAGTAAAGCTTAGTACAAGCTTTCTCTGGCAACACACAGTATTCCAAATACACAAAATTATTTTCAGCTTTCCCATATAATATCAGACATGAGATAAAGAGCCAATGTCCTAATATATTAAAAGAAGCAATACTCAACAATTTGTAGGAATTCAGCATTTTCATGAAATCCTTTGATTAATGTAAAAAGTGTCAGGACAGGGACTATGAAAACTGTTGATTGAGAAAACCCAATGCAGTAATGCAGGAGTTAAAGCAGGGTCTTCCCTTCACTGGCTGATAGGTCTCAGCACACCAGGTCAGAAAGGAACCCTAACTCTACAAGGAGGTTCTCATCATTGTGTATCTACCCTATGAGGAGGTGTGGCAGAGGGAGGTGCCAGGAGCTTGGAGACCAGTACTATGACCAGTGAGACCAAGGGAGCCAGGAAATCCAGCACAGAAGGACACCAGAGAAGTTGCCCTAGCAGTGTACCTCCCGAGGTCCTTAAATAGGGGAGGCGCTAGCACTCAATCCTTTTGCAGATGTTCGCAAGTGAGACACTTCAACCATTGCTTCCAGCACTGGGAAAGTCAGCAAAAGGACACAGGTTGTGGTTGAGTGAGGTAAGGACCTCCTCTGAGAGAGGGAAAAACATCCAATTTGTAAGGGAGTGTTGATCATAACTCATAAACGCTTGAAGTGTTCATGGGGTGTGCATTTGGGGAACAAGTGCCCAAATGCACAGGTTGGCTGAGACAGGTTTGTATTTGCCAATCTGAGGTCTTGGGACTGCCAGGGTTAAGACCAGTGCGTGTTCTAATGCAGGAGAGGGGAAAGAAACCTACACTAAAATCAAAGCCTGTGTAACCTAGGCTTAGGTGCCAAGCAAGTCTGTTATGGTGCCGGAGCCATGAGGTCAAAATGGAGTGCAGCACATGGGAGCTGGGGTCTCACATGGTCCAAGAGCAGAAAGCCTCTCAGCAAGGGCCAGGGCCGGGGTCAGCACAGCAAGGACCACACTGCAATAAAGGAATCAAGAGCACAGGAGCACCTGGCAGTGCTCAGGGGATCACGGCACCAACAAGACTGAAGAGCACAGCTTGTCCTGTGGTCAATTCTAGGGGACCCTAGTGGGACTATAAGACTGTTTGCTGCAAGGAGGGTAACAGGGACATGAAGAGCTAAGGCTGACAGGAAGAGCTTTACATAAGCATGAGGGAGTTTTCCAGCTATTCAGGAGTCACTGTGAGAATGCCCATGTGCCTACCATAAAATCCATGGCTGATGACAATTTGGCATGAGAAAAAAGCTTGTGACCAGCAATAATTTCTTCCATGATTTGTGCTAGGGGGATGTTGCTAATAGTGGGGATGGACTTTACCTAAAGAGCATGGCCTGAGTTCAACAGAAGGAGCATTTCTAGAAATTCCTAGAATTTAAATTGCATACCCTGAGATCTGGTGCAAAAACCAAGCAGGTACTACAAAATCATCGATCTATTTTTATATATATATTTTAACATGAATTTTTTTTATTCCACCCAAAATTATACTCTGGAGTTGGGCGTGATGGCACAATCCTGTTATCCCAGTCCTCAGGAGGCTGAGGTAGGAGGATCCTTGCAAGTTCAAGAGCAGCCAGGGATACAAAGTGAGCCTAAGACCAACATGAGCTTCATAATGAGATTCTGTATTAAAAGGACAAAAAAAAATTATACTCTTGAAGTTTACCATTTAACTAAAAAAGTGTCAGATTAACAGTGTATTCATGGGAATGCAGTACTCAACTGTATATAAATCCACATTTACATTTATTAATTTGAAAAAAATATTTGAAAACAAGATAGGAGAGTAACTATAATTAATATAGTGTGTACTGTTATCTTCAAAGGTGTTACTCAAGCCATGAGATAAATATGATGTCTTGTTCAAACAATATTAGTTTAACCCTTTCTTTTCAATGTTCTAAAAGAAACTAGCTCTGTGAGGGGCCTGAATTCAGTCCCAGGAGCTGAACATGAGTGTGTTAAATCCCTGCACACAGGGAGGCCATGGAACATCACTCCCAGGCAGTAAAACCATGCCCAGTGTCCCAAATCACCAGAGCATCCATGACAGGTCCTTGAGGGCCTAACAGGGCCATGCAAAGCGAACACTAAGTGGCTAGCAGGAATCTGAATTCAGTATCAGGAGCAGAACGTGTGTGGGTTGAATCACAGCACACAGGGAAGTCTTGGAACATCGCTCCCAGGTGGTAAGACCATGCCCGGCATCAGAAATCACCAGATGACAAACAGGAGGTCCCCACAGGCCTAACGGGGCCATGCCAAGTGATCTCCAAGCAGCTAGCAGTTCCTTGTCATCTTCCCAGGGAGCCAAAAGTGGGCCAGGTGATTCCCAGCACACAGGGGAAGCTTTGGAACATCGCTTGAAACCTGGAAATATAAGAAAATGACAAAACAAAAGACCTAAAAGCAATCTCAAAATTGTGAACCAACCAATGCAAAGCTAGGATATATGGACAAAGAAGAAAATTTAAGCCATACACCTGAAATTCCTAAAATGACAACAACTGAATTAAAGAAACAACCACAAGAAGTTATAAAACAACTCAGATCAGAAATAATCTCCCGGGTAAAATAAGAAATGATAAATGTAAAGAAAGAAATATTGAACACATCTAAAGAAGAAATGGTTAAAAAAATTAGAGGAACAGTGCAAAAAGATGGAAACCCTGAATAAAAAATAAAAGAAACAAACAGAATGCATGAAGCAGATTCACAGAGATATACCAGAAATCAAAAATTCCATCGAAAGTTGGCAAAACTGCCTCAACAAAAGTGAAGATAGAATTTCAGACCTTGAAGACAAGATTGCAGCTGGTGAACAGGAAAGAAAAGATCATTTAAAAATAACAAGGAATCAGGAAATAACAATTCAACTGCTGCAAAACGATGCAAAAAACAACATAAAACTGATAGGTATGAATGAAAAAGAAGACGATAACACAAATGATGTCAAGAAGCTATTTGCAGAAATAATAGCTGAAAATTTCCCAAACATGAGATTGTAAACTGACATACAGATCAATGAATTATATATAACTACAAATAACCATTACCAAAATAAAAGTACTCTCAAATATATAATAATCAACACCCCAATATCTGACATAATACAATCTTAAAAACTGCTGGAGAGAAGAGGCAGATCAATGATAAATAAAAGCATATCAGAATCACAGCAGACTTCTCAACACAAACAATGAAATCAAGGAGAGCATGGAGTGAAGTATTTCAGATCCTAAAGGAAAAATGGCTTCCAGCCCAGATTGATGAACCCTGCAAAACTGTCCTTCAGAATGGATGGAGAAATAAGATACTTCCACAACAAAGAACAGCTGGAGAACTTTATGACCAGCAAACAAACCCTGCAAAGAAAATTGAAAGACATTCTAGATAGACATAGGAAAAAAACACTAAGCAAGGCAAATAATTAAACAGAGTGCAAAGGTAAAGAATCAACAGCAGAAAGATAACATTTCAAAAGTAAACCAATATAACTTATAATCATTAATATAAATGTCCTCAGTTCACCATTTAAAATAAAAAGTCTGGGAAAATGGATCAAGAAATAACATCCAACCATATGCTGTATACAGGAAACCCATCTAACCAAAAAGGAAATTCATACACTGAAATTCAAAGGATGGAAAACAATACTCCATGCAACAGGATTCCAAAAAAAAAAAGCGGGTGTAGATATTCTGTTGGCAGACAATGTGAACTTCAAACCAAGAATGATCAAAAGGAATAAAGGTCACTACATACTAGTTAGGGGAAAACTGCAAGAGGAAGAGATAACAATCTTAAATATCTATCCACCAAATTCGGGAGCACCAAGCTATAAAAACCAAATAGTGAAAGACATGAAAAATGAAACAAGCAATAACACAATTATAACAGGAGATATTAACATGCCATTGATACAAAGGGACAGCACAACTAGATAGAAAATCAGCAAAGAAATAATAGAACTGAATCACACCTGTGAACAAATGGTCTTGGTAGACTAGACTATACAGAATGTTCCACCCAACAATATTAGAATATACATTCTTCTCAGAAGCACCTGGAACATTCTCTAAAATAGGCCATATAGCAGCCTACAGAACATTCTTAAGTAAATGCAAAAGAATTAAAATTATCCCATGCATGTTATCAGATCATAGTGCCATGAAACTAGAAATTAATGAAAAAAGAAACTGCAAAAACTGAACAAACACAGGCAAATTGAATAATATACTCCTTACCAGTCATTGGGTCACAGACGAAATTAAAGAAGAAATTAAACAATATCTACAAGCAAACAAAAATGCAAATACATCTTACAGGAACCTGTGGGATGCAATAAAAGCAGTCCTCAGAGGAAAACTTATTGCAGTGAACACCCACATCAGGAAAACAGAATGAACACAAAAAACCAGATGCTACACCTCAAACAGCTAGAAAAAGAAGAGCAAGACAAGCCTAAAGCCAAAAGAAGAGAGGTAATTATAAAGGTCAGCAGATATCAATGCAATAGACATGAAGAAAACAATACAATAAATCAGTGAATCAAAGAGTTGGTTCTTTGAATGAATAAATGAAATTGAAAAGCCCTTAGAAAACCTTATTTTAAAACAAGGAAAGAAAAAATTCAAATTCATGCAATATGGAATGAAAAAGGTGAAATCACTACAGACCCTTTGGAAATACAGAAAGTCACCCATACTTGTTTAAAAAACCTCTGCTCTCATAGCCTTGATAACAGAAGAAACAGACAGAATCCTGAAAACGTATGAATTACCAAAGCTGGATCAAGAAGATGTAAAACTGCTGAATAATCCAATTTCTTTTAATGAAATTGAAAATGTAATTAAATCCTTAACAACAATGTGAAGCCCATGTCCAGATAGATTCACTGTGGAACTCTACAAGAAATTCAAAGAAGATTTAATGCCGACACTCCTCAGACTCTTCAGTGAAATTGAAAGGGAAGAAATTCTCCCTAACTAATACTTTGAAGCAAATATTACTCTAATACAAAATTGGGTCCTGGGAAGGACTCAATGAAAACAGAGAACTACAGGCCAATCTCCCTAAAGAACATAGATGCAAAAAATCCCAATAAAATATTGGCAAACAGAATGCAGCAGATCATCAATAAGACTATACACCATGACCAAGTGGGATTCATCCCAGGAATGTAGGGATGGTTCAACATATGCAAATCAATAAATGTAATCTACTATATCAAGAGAGCTAAAAATAAGAACCACATGATCATTTCAACAGATGGAGAAAAAGCTTTTGATAAGGTCCAACACTTACTCATGATAAAAAACTTACAGAAAATTGGAAAAGATTGTCTTTACCTCAATATGATAAAATCCATCTATGACAAACCAACAGCCAGCATCATATTAAATGGCCAAAAACTGAAAACCTTTGCCTTGAAATCAGGAATAACACAAGGATGTCCATTATCACCACTCTTTTCAATATAGTGCTGGAAATACTAGCCAGAGCAATCAGAAATAAAATAAAGATAGAAATAAAAGGAGTAAGTATAGGAAGAGAAGAAGTTAAACTATCATTATTTGGAGATGACATGATATTCTACCTAGAAGACCCCAAAACTCCATTGAAAGACTCCTAGGTATAACAAACAAATTCATTAATATAGCTGGATGCAAAGTTAACACTCAAAAATCAATAGAATTCCGATACACTAACAACAAAACCCTGAGACAAAAGTAAGAGAAGCCACATCTTTCACAATAGCATCCAAAAATATGAAATACTTGGGAATTAGTCTAACAAAAGAAGTAAAAGAGCTATTCTGGGAAAATTATAATACCCTGAAAAAAGAAATTGAAGAGGACCTCAGAAAATGGAAATACATCCTTTGTTCATGGATAGGAAGAACAAACATCATGAAATTGATCATTATCCCAAAATTGTTTTACAGATTTAAAGCAATCCCAATCAAAATAACACTAGCATAACTTACAAATTTAGAGAAATTACTCATAAAATTCATCTGGAACCAGAAGAAACCTAGAATAGCAAAGACAATTCTAAGAAACAAAGGCAAGGCAGGAGGCATCACAATACCTGACTTGAAGTTATACTACAAAGCTACTGTAATAAAATCAGCATGGTACCAGAATAAAAACAGATCTGAAGATCAATGGAATAAATTAGAACATACAACTACAACTACAAACACATTCAGCCACCTTATCTTTGATAAAGGGCCCAAACAAGTCCACTGGAAGAAAGATTGTCTCTTTAATATATGGTGCTCAAAAAATTGTCTCTCCATATGTCAAAAACTAAAACTAAAGCCATGCCTATCACCTTGTACTAAACTAAAGTCTAAATAGATCAAAATCTAAACATTAAAATGGAAACTAAATCTGTTGGAAGATAAAGTATGTACAAATCTTGAAAGAATAGTAGTAAGAAGACAAAGTAGGTAGAAATCTTGAAGAAATAGTGGCAGTTAGGTAGGTATGTAGGTAGATTCATTAACAAGAATCAAACCACATATGAAATACTTCACAGAATAAATAATTGGGATCATGTCACATTAAATAGTTTTTGCACATCAAAAGAAATCTCCAGCATAGTGAAAATAAAACTCACAAACTGGGGAAAAATCTTAGTGAATGGTCCCTCAGACCAAGGACTTCTGTCTACAACATATAAAGAATTCAAAAAAATCAGATTCTCAGAATTCAAAGACCCATTCCAAAAATGGGGATATGAGATGAATACATAATTCTCAGATGAAGAAATACAAATGGCAAATAAATACATGAAAAAATTTTCAGCATCATTGATCATTAGAGAAATGCAAATTAAAAACACACTGAGATTCCATCTCAAAACAGAAAGAATGGCCAGGATAAAAAAAACTACCAACAACAAATGCTGGAAAGGCTGTGGGTAGAAAGGAACTCCTCTGCACTTTTGGTGGGAGTGCAGACTGGTGCAACAACTGTGGAAGGCAGTCTGGAGGTTCCTCAAAAACCTGGGACTGGAAGTCCCATTTGACCCAGCCATTCCACTTCTGGGCATATTGCCACATGAATTGAAAACATTTTATTACAGTGATATATGTACACCCATGTTTATAGCAGCACAATTTGTAATAGCCAGATCTTGGAAACAACCAAAATGACCATCAACTGAGGAATGGATAAAAAAGATGTGGTATTTTTATACAATGGCATACTACTCTGCTATAAAGAATGATCACATTGAGATATTTATAAGTAAATGGATGCAACTCAAGACCATACTCATAAGTGAAATAAATCAAATTCACATGTGTAAATACCATATGGTCTCCCTAGCATAAGAAATGATAAGGGTATATAAGATACCACAAACTGAATAAATACAATGAAAGGATAAGAATCTAATTAAGGGGTAAAATAATATCTCAGTGAAAATGAGGAAAAAGAAGGAAGGGAAAAGAAAAAAAATATCTAAATTATATAAAACACTTAGGATAGCTAAGATGATTGCATTACAAATTATATAAGTTCTTGGAACAAAACTGTTAACATTCATAGGACTGGAACAATTGTGCATATTATTGTATGGTGATGTGAGGAACTCTTAAAGATCATTATGTAAAATAAAACCCCTAGTTATGCTCATACCACCTTGTTTGGAAGGCCTATATTGTCAATGTTTTGTGCTCTTTTCTATTGTTATTTATTAATCTTATTTGTTTCATGTTTTTCCAGGAATTTGTTCTGTTTTGTTTTGGTTTTCCTTCTAATACAGAAAGGATAGATATACATGTAGAGACTCATACATTCGTAGAACTTCTCCTAAACAGTTTATGAGAATTAATTATATAATGAATGATGAAATGAACAGCTATTTGAAGAAAAAGAGACATAAAGGTATCCAGTGCTGATTCCATAGTGTCATGCTGTGAAATCCAGCAAGACTATTATTCTTTGTTCAGAGTGATTTTAGTCTGTTTTTATTGTTTAATTTCAACATATATGAAGGTATGGACAGCTATTTTTGAAGAAAACAGGAGACATTATGGCAGTCATTCTTGACTTGCTTAATGCCTGGTTTTGAAGACCTAAAATGCCTTCATCATCCTGGTGTGGTCAGGTTAATACTATTTTGTTTTGTATGAATTTGTGGTGTGTAAAGATATGGGCAAATATTTAGAAGAAAATAAGAGACAGTGTAATAGAAAGTGAAGATCTCCTGTTGACTTGCTTTGAAATTTGTGTCTCTTACATTGTTTTGTTCTGATATACCTTATTATGGTTTGTTATGTTTAATTTAACCCTTTCTAAATAAAATTTTAAAAAAGAGAAACTAGCACTGTGAATAAAGTAACAAGCTTATATATGTACAATATTTCCTTTCCTCATTTCCTTACTCCTTTCCTCTTTGTCTCATCATCAGCATTTTAATTTTCTAAGAGCTAAATCTGGAAAAAAATAAAAAGGATCAATTAAAGAATGCATAGACAGATGCAGTTATTTTATCTATTAAAGTACAAATCATTCATAAAAAAAGATGAACTTGAAATTTTTTGTGTAAATGGATGCAAGGAGAGATGATACTCAAAGGAATAACAATTCTGACCCACACAGGTAAAGATTATATATAGTGTCACTAGTGTGAAAACGTGCATGGGTTAATATATAAATGGATAGTGTGATTTGGAAAGAAATCAGCAAAGCAGAATCATGTGTTCTATTGCAAAGTGGTAGAACATAGGAAGGAAATGTTGTCACGTGTTCCCAGAGAGTCTCAGCCAGGGCAGCAGCACCACAGAGCGCACATGCAAAGGAAGGCTTCAGAGTTCAAATGAGTGGTGGGAAGAACAGCTCTTGATTTAGTGGGCATCAGGGAATGGAAGCCTGATCCATACATTGAGCATCCACGTCCAAGAAAAGTATGTCATGCTGTTTCTCTTTGTCACTGTTTCATAGGAAATCTAAGACCCATGAGCATATTTGGTGTGAGGATTTGACTACCATGCAGCAGGGATAGTAACAGGCAGTGCCTGGAGACCAGGAGATTTCTCTGGATGAGAAGTGAGTACCTTAGCAGCCCATGAGAGAGGGCTGGCTCCGCATAACTCTCAGTGTGCAGAGACCATCACATGATGGTTGCCATAGAATCTCTTCCACTCTCTCCCTATGGGCTGTGGGAAACAGAATGTTACTTCTTTGAAGTTGAGGAGTCAACTACTGAGAATTAGAAGTGAGAACTACAGGATCTGTGTTGTTTGTGATAAATGTAATAGCAAACTAGGAGAAATCAACACCACAAATACAGGACCTGGATACCCAGTCCTTTTACCACAAAAGAACACCAGTGAAAGGGTCACCATGGTGTGGCCTACAACTCACTCTGTCTTCTTGTAAAAGGACACACTTCCTAAAGCTGGTCCACTGTCCATAGTGCACCATTCTCACAGCAACCTGTAAAGGCAGCCTGGGTTAAAGCATAGGAGAAATCTCTTCTAAAGGTGCTCACACAATCTCATTTTCCCTCTTCCAGGTGCCTGCAGCACAAGCCAACCTCCACACCCTCCTCCCTCTTGCGCCTAAGCACATTTATCATGCCTCGTGTTCACAAGAGCAAGCACCATGCTCTTCAGAAATACACACAGAGCAGAGGTAAGAAGCAGGGTGTTGAGGTGGCACAGGAACCAGTAGCACCAACAGCAGAAGTAACAGCATCAGAAGTAGAAGCTGCAGATGTAGGAGCTGTATGAGAAGAGGAAAAGGAGTCTTCTTTTTTCCCAGAGCCCACAAGGTGCTGCTTCCTGCAGCCCTCCCCTGACACATATGAGATCACAGTCTGATGGTGGTCCCTGTGCTGATGACTCTGTTGTCAGTTCTGAAAAAAGTTCCAGTTCTCTGAATGACAGTTGTGTTTCTGAGGCCAGTGACTGCATTGACTGTCCGAAAACACCAGCTGTCTGATTGAGACGTTGGAATGGTTCATAATCAACAGATTTCATTGGACACAGCCCTTTACCAGGGAAGATATGCTGCAGTCAATCAGCCAACATCACAGAACATGAGTTTCCTGAGATTTCCAAGAGTGTCTCTGAGCACCTGGAGCTGATCTTTGCAGTTGAATTGAGAGTAATAGATTCCATCCGTCACTCCTACAATGTTTTCAGCATGCTGAGCCTCCCCAACAATGGCAGGTTTCACCCGAGCTTGGGCTACCGGAAGAAGATGGAGAGGCTGAGGAAAATCCTCGCTGTGATCCTCTTGAAAGGCAACCGCCCTTCTGAAGAAGACATCTGGAAATTCCTGAAAAAGATGCAAGTGTACCCCGGCAAGAAGCACATCTGTTGAAATGCCAGGAGGCTCCTCACCCACAATTCTGTGAGACTAAAATATCTGAAATACCGGCAGGTGCCTGGCAATGTTCCTCCATGCCATGAGTTCCTGTGGAGCCCCCAAGCCCATGCTTAGGTCACCAAGGAGAAAATCATGGAGTTTTTCACCAGAATCAATAAGATCAGTCCTACCTACTTCTCATTTCTTCCTGAAGACTTTGCAAGAGATGAGGTAGAAAAATTCCAAGCTTTGCTTTCTGCTAAGCTTGTCTCTACTGTCAAACCTAGGCAGTTGCCCCTGCTATGCATCCTGCTGATCCTGCCAAGCCCGTGGATGTTTGAAGCTTCAACTCATCAAGTTTAAGTAAGGAGGATTTAATATGGGCAATTAACCTGCAGAAGTTAAGGAAGCTCACAGTAGTGGGTGATGTAGTGGAGAAAACCGTGTTGACACGTTCGTTTTTTGCATTTCTCGTTATTTTTGTAATTTGATGTTTTAAACTGTTTCTGCATGTATTCCAGGAAGTTGTGCTTAAATCTCTATCAGTTTCCCCTCATTCCTCTGGAATATAATTTAGCACATAGTAATTGATTGTATTCCCTACAGTAAGCTTTGTGGTAGTGCACTAGAACCTTCATGATGAAGATTCAGTTTCTGCCACTAGAAAAATTTAATTCTAGTTTCTGCAGTGTTACAGGAAATTTGTTGAAATTCTTTTGTTTGACTTTTATGTACCATGAAAGGAATAAATGTGATGAGAGTGTCATTGAGAACAATGATATGAAATTTCTTAAGGAAGCACTGTGACACTTTGGAAATTTCAGGATGCTGACTGGATATAATTTTCATTTAATTTTGGGATGGCCTAGAGATGTAGGTGCTGAGTTAATGCCATGACAGCTGACATTGTGAGTCAGGATTTTGATGCCCATTCCTGTAAATGCATTCAGTGAACTAACACAAAACATTGTAGACTTGGAAAATTTAAAAATGGATTTCTCACATTTTCTGTTTGGAAAATAGAACATTTGAATAGGGAATTTTCATAAAATCCTACTTTTTCCAGAGTATTACAGTGCAGCCTATATTTGAAGCATGAAAAATTCTTGAAATCTTTTACTGCACTTTCTTTGTTGTTTTAAATAACTGAGTGTTTTATATGCAGGTGTAACTTGTTCTGAGATGTAAAAATAAAATTTTTATGAGGTATTTTTATGTGTTTTGAGAGTTATTCAGCATATTTTAGTCATTCACAGAATTTTTGTCATGATGTATGGGAGTACCTGAATGGTGAAATAAAGAAATCTTAGCTTATCCATTCTAAATTTTTAAAAGTAAAACTGCAATGAAAATAGTAGGAGATTAGACTATCTTTTTGGACATTTAACTAAGGTATACATCAATGCATGTATCCGCACCCATTCCCAAAAAAACCTCACCTTCAAATACCATCATATTAGCTATTAGTGCTTATGCTTATGGTATTCCTAGGTGTCTCAAGGAAGCAGAAATATTCAATGAATTATGGAAAAAGTGAATGAACAATATGCTTGTTTTTGTTCCCTCACTTGTATATGAAGGATAGTGAGATGGAGGACAGAAAGCAGGAACAAAACCGGGAAGAGAAAAGGGCAGGAGGTGATGGGGGAGGGAGAAGAGGAGAAAGAAAGTGTGGGAAAGGCAGAGAGTGGGAGGGTGGGAGGCAGAGAAAGGAGGCACAGGAGTAGGAAGTAGGGAGGACAAAATGTGAGGGAGGAGAAAAATGGAGAGGAGGGAAGACAGAGGGAGAGAGAGAGAGAGATAGGGTGAGAGAATAAGAGTGCAGGAAGGGTTGGAGAGCCTGCAATGATTTATCAAGTTCCCCATTAGCAACCAATTTATCATCCTGGACATGGGGAATCAAAGAGGGCAGTTGGCCATCCATGGCCTCAAAAGGAGTAATGCCCTGGAGGTAGGGGGTATATCACACACAAAGAAGGGCAAAAGGATGGAGACTGACTCAGTTTTTGCCAGTCTCAGGAGCCAGTTTTCAAATAGTTTCCTTTATGGTTCTGTTTACTTTCTCTACTTGGCAGGAACTTTGAGGCTGGTAGGCACAATGTAATTTCCAATTGATTTCTAAAGCTGAAGTTAAATTTTGAGTGATCTGAGCTATGGAAGCTGGGCCACTTTTGGACCCCAAGGAGGTGAGCAACCTGAATCAAGTCACTATCTCATAGAGGAGCTTATTCGTTACTATGAGAGCTGATTCAGTCGGAGTGGCAAATACTTTAGTCCACCTGGTGAATGTGTCTACGAGAACTGAGAGATATTTAAGTCCTCCTCTTCTTGGGCTCATTTCAGTAAAGTGTATCTCCCAGTGGTCTCCAAGGCTAAGTCTTCATTGTCTCTTTTGAACATGAGTGGTGGCCAGCTTAGAGTTCACTTGAAAATACTGTGCTCATTTTTGGCTGACACCTTTAGTCAGGTAAGACACTTTGGAGATAAAATAATGTCCCCGGAATAACTTGGCTAATTAATTTCCTCCTAAGTGGGTGGCCTGGTGGGTCTCCTGGATGAGCTGGGGGGCCTAACGATTCTGTGATGAGAATTCATCCATCTGGTAAAGTCTGTCAGTCTTCTGGAGAGAGGTGGGCCTCTAAGCTCTTGGCTAAGTCTGAATCTGAGTCAGACAACTTAGGTAGTACAGATGGTAGGAGAGCTGGGAGGAGCATTATAGGCCCCACTGGTTTTAGTGCAACCTTTGTGGCTGTCTTAACAGCAAGTGTATTTGCACAAGTTATTGGGGTGTCTTCTCATTGGTGCCCCAAACAGTGTATAATGGGAACCTCTTGGGGCAACCAAATGGCATCCAGGAGGTCTAAGATCTCAGGGGCATCATTGATCTTTATTCCTGCTGAAGTTAGTAGTCCTTTCCTAATAAATGGCCCCATTCACATAGACAGTAGCAAAAGCATACTAACTTTTTGTTCCCATCTTAATACTTGAGTAAGGGCTATCAGTTTTGCCTGCTGAGCTGAAGTTTCCAGTGCTAAACCTTGGGCCAAATTACCTCAGTTTGGGTGGTCACTGTAGCTCCTGCAACTCAAGTACTGTGGTGGCGGTAACTGATGCCCTCTGTGAAAAGGATAGCTTCAGTCTGGACAAACAAGACATCAGTCAGGTCAGCTCGCAGGCTTGAAACCAAGTCAATAATGTCCATACAATTATGTCTCGGCATTGAGGGGTCATTATCAGGCAGGAGAGTAACTGGACTGAGGGCAGAGGTAGACAAGAGTTTGAAGAAGTTAGTATCCAGTAAAAGGGCTTGGTATTGGTCAGTGCAAGATTTGGAAAGCTATCTAGCAGCAAGCAGCCACAATAGTGTCTCTACAATATGTGAGGCTGCTATTTGGAGTCTCTGGCTAAAAGTCAACTTAGTGGTTTCCATGGTGAGTAGTGCGATGGCTGTAATTGTCCATAGGCAATTTGGCCAGACTGGGGTCTAATCTATGGAAAATATAGGCAACAGGCCTCTTCTAGGATCCTAGGTACTGAGTTAAGACCTTTTTTGCTATTCCATGACTCTCGGTCAGAGGTCAGATGTAATTGAAAAGGTTTGGCTAAGTCAGGGAGAGTGAGGGCTGATGCATTCACAAGAGCCTGTTTCAAATCATTGAAAGCTTGTTCTTCTAACTCAGTCCAGGTTAAAAGTCTAGATGGATCCTCTCTAGTAGAGGTGTAGAGTGGCTGAGCCATTTCAGAAAAACCCAAGATCTACAACTGGTAGTAGCCCAAAGTACCTAGAAATTTTCTAACTTGATGTTTAGTCTTTGGGGAAGGAGTTTTTAAGATAACCTCAATCCTTTTATCTGACAAAGTCCATTTTTCTTTTTTTTTTTAAATATATACCCTAGATAAGTGACTTTGGGCAGGCAGATCTATAACTTTTTGGTGGAGACTTGATAACCCAGTTTGTAACTCTTCCAATAGGGCCTCTGTGGCTTTCAGACAAGAGGTTAAGTCTGCAGTGGCCAGCAATAAATCATCTATATATTGAAGCACTGTGGCGGACAGATGTTCTGCCCGAAAATTTTGTAGGTCCCTCCTCAGGACCTCATCAAACAGAGTTGGCTCATTTTTGAACTCCTGAGGTAAATTCATCCAGGTAAATTGTCCTGATTCTCTGATCTTAAGGTCTGTCCACTCAAAGGCAAAGAAGGTTGACTTACCGATGCCAGTGGTAGGGAGAAGAAGGCATCCTTCTGGTCCAGTGCAGAGTAGCAGGTGTTCATAGGAGACAGCAAACTGAGCAAAGTATATGGGCTAGGAACAGTGGGGTGTAGAGTCATGACTCTTTTATTTACCTCTCAGAGGTCTTGGACAGGCCCATAGTCTGAAATTCCAGGCTTCTGGACAGGTAGCAAAGGCATTTTCAAGGCTGACTTACAAACAATCAGGATATTACACTCTTTTAGCCTTTGAATGTGCTTGGAAATTCCTTACTTGGCTTGCAAGCTGAGTGGATATTGGCACACCCTGGTGAGGGTGCCCCCAGGGTTAAGGGTGACTACAATTGAAGGTTGATTGATTGCAAGTCCTGAGGGTCTTCTTGGTTATTGAAGACCTTTTAGGCTATCTGCTTTAACTCTGAGAGTGCCTAACCTTTGAATCTTTCTAAATTCTGAAGCTTTTTTTAAAATATTTGGGGCCGACTGGGAGACCAACACCTTATTTAGGGTACATGTATTCTCAGGTGCCTCTGGAACATTAGGTGTATAGGAGACGCTCCAAGAATGTAGCTGGAGCCTTGTCAGGTCCCTAACTTACCTGTTTAGATAGATTAGTTGGCTTCCAAGCAGCTGCTTTTAAAAACACTCAAAGGAGTCTGGTGAAACCATTGGAGAGCCTCCTTACCTTGAATAGGGTGAGTGAGAAGCCTGGGGCTGAAGCCCATAAAAGGGGCACTACAGCTGCCGGGTTTGTGCCCATCAGGGAAGGCATGCTGATGCCCTTGCTCTTGGTCCTGGAGACCTGGAAGCCATCATTGCCCCCGCAGCACAGCAAGAGCTTTAGCTTTGGTTCTGGATCGGGCTTCTCTTGGGTTGCCACTGCTGGTCACTTGTGTTGCTGTCACTGTGCCAGGAGTAACTGGACAGGAAATAGTTAATGTGTCTTGCTCCAGCTGATCATTCAGCTCACTGGGAAGAGGAAGGGAGTGCTGAGCTATTCTCTGTAAGAGGAGCCTGGAGATATCTGGACCTTAGGTTTCAGGGTGCAGGAGCACACAGAGGTTGCAAGGCCTGCAGGCTTGGGCCAGTACACCCTCTCACCAGGGGACCTGCAGGGTGGGGCGCCCACAGCAGTGGCAGCAGTGGCAGCTCCAACAGCAGTGCTCTTGTTTTTCAGAAAGTTGGGGTAGATATGCTAATACAAAGAGAGGTTAAAATTTCTTTCTGGGAGGCCAAGAGACTCCATAAAGGGGCCATTTAAATTCACAAAAAAGTTAGAAGTTTCCTTGTGTAACCAGATTCACCATAGGAAGAGGTTGTCCAACTAAATTCTTGAAAATGATTACGAACACATTGCAAAGGCAACTAAAAGCAAAATCAGACTGACCCAATTACACGAATAACAGATGAATAACAAACATTAAACTAGTGACAAACAAGATTACCAAAACAAAGACAGAGACTAACAGACTGAAACCAAGAACTAGTTTGACCCTATAGCCAAAAACTCCCAGGCAAAGTCTTTTCTGGGAACCAGTCCTGGAGATTTTATTGTTGTATACAATGTCTCCAAAGACTCCCAAGGGGCACCCTAACAAAAACTAAAACAATCTTACTGGTAAGGATCTGGACCCCTCACTCCGAATTAGCATCTAGTGGTTTTGTTTTCTCTTTCAAACAAAGAGATTCCTCAGGGGCAAAGAATGTCTCTTGGCAGTTCCCCTGAGGAACAATTGCCTCAAAGAGAGGCTCCTATGACTTATGGTGAGCCCCCAAATGAGGTGAGTTCATGAACAACAATAAAGAAATCCAATGAATCAAATTGATAAATTTTGAATTCAAGTAGCTGAGCTCAGGACCACTTTGTACACAGACCCTCAGGTTTCAGACTCCAAACAAGTTGGCACTGAACTGGCAAGTTACAGAGTTTTTAAAAGAGAGTATCACAAAAGACATCCTGTTGGAAACAATTTAGCTAGAATCTTACATTAAATTTTGGTTGACACCTTTTTCCTGCATCTTTTGTTGAGCAGGTTAATTTTTCTTCTGTGCGTACAGCTCCTTCTGCTTTTCTCATGGGACTTATACCCTGAGTAATATTCCATTTTCCTGGGTAGAATACAGGTAACTAGTTAAATGCAGGACTCAAGATGGCATCAATTATGCCAGGCTACAACAGCCTTCCTTACACTTATGGTATAATTTCCACACTGAAACTGCAAATTACCTTCACCCTATCTTTTCAAGTTGGCCCTCCATTGCCTCTTCTCTTATACTCCTGTGTTGATGGCAAACAAAACGATCTGCATTCTAGAGAAACAGCACTAGGCCCACAATGACTCCCCACATCAAATGGGTATTCAGGATGGTGCAGCAGTGAAACAAGAGCTTCCTTCCACTTCCTCTCCTGTCATTAGGGACACTCCTCATATTCCTGTTCAACAATCACAGAATGAAACAAACAATTTTCAAGGAAGACATACTGAAGACTCAGTCAAGTGTGTCACTACCATTTTACTGAAGTTGTCAGAAGAGCTTCTGCTATCATCATGCATGAGATTGCAGTTGACATATAAGAAATCAACACAACAACTCACATATGTGCCCTTGTCAGCAAAATGAAACTCTGGAAAAATGGGAAGATTCATCGTGGCAGGAGGTGGCCCAAGACTGGGATCCTCATCATGTTCCTAGAAGTGAAGTTCATGAAGGTCAGCTGTGCTATTAAGGAAGATCTCTGGGAATTCTTGAACATGTTACAAGTACATTCTGTGAGGAAGTACTTCATCTATGGAGAGCACAGGGATCTCAATGCCTAACATTTTGTGAGATGAAAGTATTTGATTTACCATCAGGGGCCCAGCACTGATTCTGTATGCCATGAAGGCCTTAGTGGTTCATAAAGTGACTCTGAATCCAGTACCATGAATGTCCATGAACTTTTCACTAAAATCAGTGGTAATCTTCACAGTGCTTTTGTTACAGAACATAAAAAAGCTTTGAGAGATGGAGAGAGTCCATGGCTGATCTGATGCTAGTACTAGCACTACTGGCATGGACAGGCATGTTGCACAGCCACAACAAAATGCTACTTCACTTCTACTGAGTTTTCAGGTCTTTTCTGCCCCAGACCAGAAAATATAAGAAATAGTTGTTTTTATTTGTAAAAATGAAATGATTCTATAACACATAATTGTGATGGAATAGTTAAAATCAAAACAACATGATGTGCTTCATTGGCCTTTGTTTAGAAATTTTTACTTACAGGTGCATTGTTTAAGCTTTACTGTCTTGCACTTTCTGAAAATTTAGAGGAAACTAAATTTTCATAAGGTGCACTTGTAAGTTGGACATTATGATCACTCTGTTAATTTGTTCATTTTCATTGTGATAAAATACCTTAGAAAACCAAAGTAAAGAGAAAACACTAATTTTGGCCCAGTGTGTTCAGGAGTTAAACTCTGTAATCTTCTGGCTACACTGCTTTGTGTCTGAGGTGGTGTACAATACCAGAGCAGCAGGAGCACGTGCAGACACCTCTGCCAAATTCATGGCCACCAGGATGCAGATGGAGAGAGAGAGAGAGCCAGAAAGGAAGGAGTGAGGGCAACTTAATGCCTTCATGGTGATATCATCTTCCCATAGGTTCCAACCCTTAAGTTTTTATTATCTCTTCATAATGCCATCGAAGTATGAAAAAAGCCACTGCCTTATTATACTCATGAATTAGAGCCTTTAATATCCAATCACATTCCAAAATTTCTCCAGTTTCACCCAAACCGCTGCCACAGGAAACTTGGAGCAAATTTCACTTTCAGATCATCAAGCTCACCGTCCTTCTTATCCTCCAGATATACATTGAGTATCTGCACTTTGGAAATGTGCTTCAGTTAGCAGTGGAAAAATGTAACTAAGACATATTTTCTATAACAGGAAGGTGAAAGAACTGGTGATACTCAGATAAAGGCCTATATTATTGCTTGATATATTAGAAGATGGAAAATACAATAATATGAGATACTAATCATATATCCCATATATCCCATTATGCCTATTATTTAGATGTCACTAAATCCCTCATGAGTTCCCAGCTAGTACATTTTAGAGATGGCTGTGTCTACGGTGCATGATGATATAATTAACAGTGTGATGCTGGGATATATAATGGGATGTTAGGATTAAGGGTTCCCCACCCTGGGTTTGAGTGATTCTCAACCTAAAGGTGGGTAGCCTGAGCAGAATATATGGGACAGAAAGAAGCCTGGTGCTATCACTTGCAGTTTGCTGCTCATTGTTTGCTACTTCATTGATGACAACCTTTTTCCTGCCCAGCTTTTCCCTGGGCAGTTTTTCTTCTGTCATGTCTGTTTGACATGTGACCTTCTTTGGATCCAGCTGATTATGGACTGAAACCTCTACAAATGGTGTGCTGGAAAAAACTTTTCTCCTTCAACTTAGGGTGTCTCAGCAATGAGAAAAGTAGCTAAAACATCTCCTGTATTAAAGCAAAGTGAAGGAATAGGTGAGATGGAAAGAACACTGATTGAGGCATGGTAGTTTAAATTGTAGAAGACTTCAATCAAATCAGTGTTATGTCTTCAAATTAAGCTGTAGAGGTCCTGATTAGAATCTACACCCTCAAAAGTGCCAGAATGCTCAGAATACTCTAGAATTGAACACTGCATAATAGTGATCATAGTGTAGGGCCTAATGAAACTTCAAGATGATGGGAGACCATGATATTAGGTAAATCCAGCAGGTCATCAAATGGCCTAACTACCATTTCCACTCTGTAATGAATATCTCCACATGTTATCCCATTGAAGAATAACAAACTTTACCAAGGTAATGAAGTATAGTTTTTTCTTATATCTACGTGTTCATAGTCTCCCCTGTAGCCATTTGATAAATTCAAACACTTCTTAGGTTCTCAAATGGAAGTGAGATATTACTTCTCTTTCAAGACCTAAAAATATTCCCTCCCACAGTTTCTGTTTAATTTCTAATCTAAGTGCAACACAATTGTGTGTTTCTCCCACTACATGTGACAAACTGCTGCTCATTGCAAGTGTTATTTGTTTGGATACCACGTGAAAATATATTGAAATTCTTGCCCTATGATATAGATAGAACCCATTAAAGCATGCTCTTTTTAATTAATTTTTTATTACTGCTAAACCAGAGGAAATTTCTAATCAGGATCATATGTTACTTTGTTAGCAGTATTATGAAAATACTGTAGACCGAGGTACATAAAAACTAGAAATTGTGATTCTCACAGTTCTATAGACTGCAATTTCGTGATCAAGGCTTAAGCACAGTTGGTTTCCATTGAGATATCCCTAGTTGGTTTGCAAGAGCTGTCTATTTCTGGTCTCTTTATTTGATTTTTCCTGATTGTGTGCATGTTTGTATGTCTCATTGTTCATCCTAATGTCTTCCTGTAAGGGTAAAAAATTCATATTATATTAGAGAGTACCATAACCGAATTTAGTGTTAACATATTTTTTAATAAAATGCTTTGGAATATAGTCCCAATCTGATGTAGTTGTGGTTGAGACTTCCACAAGTTATGGTACAAAACTCCTTACTCTTTTACTCAATTTCCTCCAGGTAACTTTATTTCAGATTACAGCTTCTGCTATTTGTGCTTCCCAGAGACATCTGGCACTTATGATTTGTGGATAGTCACTATGATGCACATTGTAAAAACCAATCCTCAAATGTCAAGACATTCTGCCTCTGTATTATCCTTTGCAACCCCAATATCCTCGCTTCCTGGGTGATCTGGGGTGCTCTTCTTGAGTTACACAGACTGAGAGCATAAATAACCTGAATTTTCTTGAGGCGGTATATAAAATTCATGTATTGCCACATTTAACCTTTATGTGTAAAAAAAAAGAAGAAAGAACAAATAACACTGGAAATTCTAACTAGGTTGCCAGTGTAATTTGCAAATTTGAAGGCAGGGCTAGATATTTCTTTGGGGGAAGAAATGAATGAAATTAGAGGCAGGTAGGAAGGAAGTGCTGTTGACACTAAAGAGATGTTTCTTGATGATATTCTAGAAGCTTTGATCTGTATCCAAGAGGAATGGGCACACAAAATCAAATTAAATAACATATACCTTGCTGAAAAATGTTAATTGTATTTGCTAAAGCAGATTTTTGGGTGACTGAGTTTCTTTCAATGTAATTCATTTTCTTTGACACACCTTGAATTAAAATAATAACTATAGGGCTGGGGATTAGCTCAGTGGCCTAAGCTCCTGCTTGGCAAGTGTGAGGTAGTGAGTCTGATCCCTGGTACAAAAATAAAAATAACTATAGAGAAGGTTGTAATTATCTCTATAACCATCAGTATAAATATATTTCATTAAACTCTGAATATTTGTCAGTAATCATGGTATGTTCATATATGTGTGTGTGCATATATATATATATATATATATATATATATATGTATCATTTCTTGGGCTTACAAAATGGGCTTGATTTCTTCTCTGCTTCTAAATGACAATTTAATACATTGAGTGTCTAAGCAAAAACAATTTATTTCTTCTTATTCTACAGTTGAGAATTTCAAGATCATGGTACCAGGAGATTGGTTTCAGTTGAGCTTTGCACTGCAAACCGGTATCTTCTTGCTGTGTCCTCATAGAATGGAGGAAGAGAAACTTCCCTTCTGTCTTCCTATAGATGCAGCTGCTGTATTAGCTTGGGTGGCCTCTCAAGTTTTCATCCAAATTTAAGTTGTTTCTTGGGCTTCAGGGGACCACGCCCAGTGACCTTTATTGAACCAGGGGACTAAGCCCGGCACCAAGAGGAGAGGTAGGCCTGCACGGCGGCCAGTGCAGTTCCAGCTCCCACTGTGGCAAGGGAAGTTGCAGCTCACTAGCATTGGCTCAGGGCAGTTTGGGACATCACTCCTGGAGCTTGGGTGTCCTCCCAGCCACCTAGGACATTGGACTAGCCTGCAGAGGATTCGCAGGCTTGAGTGGACCATGCCCAGAGACCTTTATTCAGACAGGGGACCATGCTGGCGCCAAGAGAGAAGGTAGCCCTGCATGGTGGCGAGTGGCGTTCCAGCTCACTGACATTGGCTCTGGGGAGTTTAGGACATCATTCCCAGTGCTTGGGTGCCCTGCCAGGCCCCTAAGACACTGGACAAGCCTGGAGAGGTTTTGCGGGCTTGAATGGACAACGCCCAGTGACCTTTATTCAACCAGGTGACCAGGCCAGCAGCCAAGAGGGGAGTTAGGCCAGCACAGTGGCGAGGTGTGTTCCAGCTCCCTGGCTCAAGCCCGGGAGAGTATGGGACATTGCTCCCAGTGCTTGGGTGCCCACCCAGCCCCCTAGGTCACTGGAATAACCTTGAAGGGATTGCAGGCTTGAGTGGACCATGCCCAATGACCTTCATTCAACCAGAGGAGGCAAGGCCCATGAGGCCTGGGAGCTGAGGGCACAGGATGTGATTTCCAAAATGGTCAGGGAAAGTTTTGGAACATCGCCCGAAACATGGAAATACAGGAAAATGGCAGAATGAAAGACTAAAATGCAATCTCAAACTTTCAGCCCATCCCAAGAAATCCTGGGAGCCACATACATAGAAAAAAATAATAGTCATACACCTGAAATACCTGAAATGATATCAAATGAAATAAAGAAGCAATGAGGGAACTCAAATTAGAAATAATCTCCCAGGTAAAATAAAAGAAATGATAAAAGAGATGAAAGAAATAGTGAATTCATCTAAAGAAGACACAGCTAAAAAATTAGAGGAACAAAGCAAACAGATAGAATCACTGAATGAACAGTATAAGAAACAAACAGAATGCATGCAGCAGATTCAAAGAGATACACATGAAATCAAAAATTCTATTGCAAGGTGCCAAAACCATCTCAAAGAAAGTGAAGATAGAATTTCAGACCTCAAAACTAAGATTGCAGCTAATGAACAGGAAAGGAAAGATCTTTTAAAAATAACAAGGAATCAGGAAGTAATAATTCAACAGTTGCAAGATGATGCAAAGATGATGCAGACATAAGATTAATAGGGTTAAATAAAAAAGAAAAGAACAACACAAATGATATTAAGAGGCAATTTACAGAAGTAACAGCTGAAAATTTCCCAAACGTGAGAATGTATACTGACATTCAGATTAGTGAAGCATATAGAACTCCAAAGAACCATAACCAAAATAAAACTACACTCACACACATAATAATCACCATCCCAGAAATCCAACATAAGAACAGAATATTAAAAGCTGTTAGAGAGAAAAGACAGATCACCTATAAAGGAAAACCTATCAGAGTCACAGCAGACATCTCAACACAAACAATGAAGTCAAGAAGAGCATGAAGTGAAATATTTCAGATCCTAAAGGAAAAAGACTTCCAACCCAGACTGCTGTACCCTGCAAAACTGTCCTTCAAAATGGATGGAGAAATAAGATACTTCCATGAAAAAGAACAGCTGAAGAACTTCATGATCACCAAACAAACCCTGCAAAGAATAGTCAAAGACATTCTAGATACACATAGGAAAAAACCACTAAGCAAGACAGACAATTAAACAGAAGGGAAAGATAAAGATACAACAGCAGAAAGATAAAATGTCAACAATAAACCAATATATAACAGTTATAACCATTAATGTAAATGGCCTCAATTCACCAATTAAAAGAAACAGACTGGCAAAATGGATCAAGAAACAATGTCCAACCATATGCAGTTCACAAGAAACCCATCTAACCCAAAAGGAAATTCATAGACTGAAAGTCCAAAGATGGAAAACAATACTTTATGCAACAGGAACTCAAAAAAAAAGCAGGGGTAGCTATTCTTTTTGCAAACAATGTGAACTTCAAACCAAGAAAGGTCCAAAGAGATAAAGAAGGTCACTACATACTAGTGAGGGGAACACTTCAAGAGGAAGAGATAACAGTCTTTAATATATATGCACCAAATTCCAAAATAGCTATACATAGCAAGTATTAACAGAAATGAAAAATCAAATAAGCAATAACACAATTATAACTGGAGACCTTAACACACCATTGACACAAAGGGATAGAAATATCAACCACACAGAAAATCAGCAAAGAAATAAAAGAACTGAATCACACCTGTGAACAAATGGACTTGATAGACGTGTACAGAGTGTTCCATTCAACAACATGAGACTATACATTCTTCTCAGCAGTACATGGGACATTCTCTAAAATAGACCATATACTAGCCCACAGAACATATTTAAGTAAATGTAAAAGAATTGAAATTATCTCATGCATGTTATTGGATCATAGCACCATGAAACTGGAAATTAATGATAAAAAACTGAAAAAACCCACAAACACATGGAAATTGAATAATACACTCTTGAGCAATCAATGGGTCACAGAGTAAATTAAAGAAGAAATAATATCTATAAGCAAATGAAAATACAAATACAACTTACTGTAATCTGTGGGATGCAATGAAAGCAGTACTGAGAGGAAAATTTATTGCACTGAGTTGCCACATTAGGAAAACAGAAGGAATGCAAATAAACAACCTGATACTACACCTCAAACAGCTAGAAAAAGAAGAGCAAGCCAAGCTCAAAGCCAAAAGAACAGAGGAAATTACAAGAATCAAAGCAGAAATTAATGCAATAGAGACTAAGAAAGCAATACAAAGAATCAATGAAGCAAAGAGTTGGTTTTTTGAAAGAATGAATAAAATTCATAAGCCCCTAGCCAACCTAATTAAAAAAAAAGGAAAGAAAATACTCAAATTCGTGCAATATGGAATGAAAAAGGTATAATCACTACCGACTCTGTGGAAATACAGAAGATCTTCAACACCTATTTCAAAAACCTCTAGTCTCACATGCTCAATAACAGAGAGGAAATAGACAGATTCCTAGAAACATATGAACCACCAAAGCTGGATCAAGTAGATGTAAAACTGCTGAATAACCCAATTTCTTTTAATGAAATTGAAAATGTAATTAAGTCCTTACCAACAAAGAAAAGCACAGGCTCAGAAGGATTCACTGTGGAATTCTACAAGAAATACAAAGAAGATTAATGCTGACACTCCTCAAACTCTTCAATGAAATTGAAAGGGAAGCAATTCTCCTTAAGTCATTCTTGGAAGCAAATATCACTCTAGTACGAAAACCTGAGAAAGACCCAACTAAAAAAGAGAACTATAGATGAATCTCCCTAATGAACATAGATGCAAAATTCTCAATAAAATATTGGCAAATGGATGCAGCAAATTATCAAGAAGATTATACACCATGAACCAGTGAGATTCATCTCAGGCATGCACGGATGGTTCAACATACATAAATCAATAAATGTAATCCACCATATCAATAGAGCCAAAAGTAAGAATTACATGATAATTTCTATAGATGCAGAAAAAGCTTTTGATAAGATCCAACACCAATCCATGGTAAGAATCTTACAGAGAATTGGAATAGATGGTCTCTACCTCAATATGATAAAGGCCATCTATGACAAACCACCAGCCAGCATCATATTAAATGACCAAAAACTGAAAGCCTTTACCTTAAAATGAGGTACAAGACAAGGATGACCAATCATCATTGGTCATTAGAAAAATGCAAATTAAAACGACACTGAGATTCCATCTCACTCCAGAAAGAATGGCCAGGATCAACAAAACTACCAACAACAAATGCTGGAGAGGCTGCAGGGAAAAAGGAACACTTCTGCACTGTTCATGGGAGTGTATACTGGTACAGCCTCTGTGGATGTCAGTCTGGAGATTCCTCAAAAAGCTGGGATTGGAATTCCCATTTGACCCAGCTATTCCACTTCTGAGCATATTCCCAGAATAACTGAAAACATACCACAGTGATATATGTGCACCCATGTTTATAGTGGCACAATTTGTGATAGCCAGATCTTGGAAACAACCTAAGTACCCACCAACTGAGGAATGGATAAAAAAATTGGGGCCCTTTTATACAATAGAGTACTACTCAGCTATAAAGTATGATCACATTGAGATATTTATAAATAAATGGGTACAACTTGAGACCATACTCATAAGTGAAATAAATCAAATGCACATGTATAAATACCGTATAGTCTCCCAAGTGTAAGAAAAGGTAAGAGTACATAAGACTCTATGGTTATCATGGTTGCCCATTATATTGCTGTGTAGTCTTATAATGTTTTCATTCATTGGTTGGAAAGGTTTTATTCTGTTTTGTTTGACCTTATTATGTGAGATGGTATGAACAGCTACTTTGAAGAAAACAAGACAATATGGCAGCCATTGCTGATTTAATATCATCTTGCTTTGAAGTCCTAACATGCTTTTGTTTTTCTATTACCATTGGTTCTATCATGTCTTATTGGATTTTAATATATATGATAGTATAAACAAATATTTTTATGGAAAATGTGATATTATAGTAGCCATTGTTCATCTTCTGTTACTTGGTTCAGAATGCCTTTTAATAGTTTCATTCTCTTGAATACTTTTATTCTATTTTGTTATGTTTGATATTATTGAGTGTGAAGCAATGCTCAACTGTTTCAAAGAAAGATATTATGATAGCTACTGTTGATATCTAATTGTCTTGTTGTGAAGTGCTGTTTTGCTTGTTTTTCTGTTCTGATCTGCATTGTTCTGTCATCTTTTGTTTTATTCTCTATAAAATAAATTTTTTTAAAAACCCATTATCAAACATTCCCCTTTTAACACAGGCATAAGTGGTATGATTTTAACAGAGGAATTTTAAATGGTAAGTATATTCAATGCAGATACAAGACAGTCCACTGAAATGGACTGAGAAACAACTAGTCATATGTTCGTATTCTCAAGGGGGTAAGTGTCAAAGCAAAGAAAGTTCCATAAAGAGAATTAATCAAGAATTTACAACACCCCAAATTTCTAACTGAATATGCACTAAGTATCTTTATCTTGCTACTTACTACAAGTAAATATAAATACATAGCAAAATGTTATATAACTCTAGATATATATTCCAAAAATATTTATACATATATAAAATTATATTTTGAATTTGACATTGAGTAGCTCCATTTATTTTCTTAATTACTGCAAAACATATGCATAAACAGATAAATATTTATTATATAGAATACAAAAGTGCATAAATATATGAAGTCATTTTCTTACATGATTTAAAAAGTGTTGCCTCTAGACAAAATACTGCAATCAATTGTAAGGGCAAATCATATGAAAATAGCTGATGAATTTGCAATGAAAGAAGGAAAAATGTTTGCCAACAATATGACCATCTATCTTAGCATGTCAAGTCATTTTATAAAGATTCTGTCGTCTTCAAATCATCCATCTGAGACAGTTTACACTGGGAACATAGTGTATGTTCATCTAGAACATAATCAATTGAATCACTAAGAATGATGATAAATAGAAGAAAAGATTAGCACGTTTTCTCTTATGAAGGCATCCTATTCCAAGAGCACAACATTGTTTCCAGCTTTCTCATAAAATATCAGACATGACACAAAGATCCAGTGTTCTAATATCTTAAAAGGGGCAATACTTGAGAATTAGCAGGAATGCAGCATTTTCATGAAATCATTTGATTAATGTGAAAAGCACCAGGATGGAGACTTTGACACTTACCAATTGAGAAAACCCAATGCAGCAATACTAAGGTTAAGGCATGGTCTTCCATTCACTGGCTTACAGATCTCAGCACAGCAAGTCCGAAAGGAACTCTTAACTCTGCAAGGAGAGTCTGTTCAAGTAGGTCCACCCTATAAGGAGACGTGGCTGAGGGTGGGGCCAGAAGCTCTGAGCCCACTCCTCTGACCAATCAGCTGTCAGATTAAGGGAACCCTGTGCCCCACCAGAGCAAAGAAGTTGCCCTTGCTGTCCTCCTCTCCAGGTCCTTAAACAGGGGAGGCGCTAGCCCTCGCTCCCTTTTGCAGACCTCAGCAAGTGAGGGGCTTCGCCCACTGCTGCCAGCCCTACAAAAGTCAACAAAAGGACCCAGGCTGTGGTCGAGTGAGGTGAGAACCTCTCCTGAGAGGGGAAGAAACACCTACTCAGAAGGGGGAGCTGACCCTGCCTCACAAAGCCTTGGCCTGTTCTCGGCAGTGGGGGTGGGGGTGGGGGCAAGTGCTCAAGAGCACAGGTCGACTGGGACGGTCTTGGGACTGCCAGGGTAAAGACCAGTGGGTATTCTAGTACAGAAGAGGGGAGAGAAGGCCAACGCTAGCACCCAAGTCTATGTAACCTAGGCCTAGGTGCCAAGGGAGACCGTTATGGTGCCGGAGCCGCGCGGTCACAATGGAGGGCGGCACGTGGCAGCTGGGGTCTCGCGTGGTCCGAGAGTAGAAAGCCTCGCAGTGAGGGCCGGGGCCGGGGTCAATACAGCAAGGACCACAGTGCAATCAAGGAATCAACAACACAGGAGCACCGGGCAGTGCTCAGGGGATCTGGGCTCCAAAAAGACTGACGGGCACCGATTATCCTGTGGTCAGGTCTAAGGGACCCTCATGGGACTATCAGACTGTTTGCCGCAAGGAGAATCACGGGGATGTGCAGATCCCAGGCTGAGTAATCAGCATGAGGGAGATTTCCAGCTATTCATGAGTCACTCTGAGCACCTCATGTGAGGACGAGGAAAACCAACCATATCTCACGGAATTCAGGATTCAGGAATAGGCTTTTGACTAGCACTAATTTCTTCCATGATATGGGGTAGAGTGTGGTGCTAATTGTGCAGGGGGATTTTTTCTAAAAAGCATGACCTAAAGTATATAATAGGATCATTTGTAAGAATTTTAGATGTTAAAATGAATACCCTCACACCTGTAGAAAAAACAAGCTGTCATTACAAAAATCATCAATCTATTCATATATATATATATATATATATATATATATATATATATATATCTTTAAACTTAGGTGTGTGGTTTCTTTCAATCAAAATCACACTCTGGAATGGGGCGTCGTGCACAATCCAGTAATCTCTGTACTTAGGAGGCTGAGTTAGGAGGATCCTTGCACTTTTAAGAGCATACACGGCTACAAAGTGAGCCCAATGCCAGCCTGAATTGCATGGTGAGATTCTGTCTCAAAAAGACAAAAATTATTATACTCTTAAAGGTATATATATTTGACTAAAAAGTCAAGTTAATCCAAGTTCATAGGAATGTAGTACTCCACTGTATACAAATCCACATTTAATTTTATTAATTGAAAAAGAAGAAAAAAAGAAAACATTTGAAATCGAGATAATAGGTGACTAATTGAAATTAATACATGGTGTACTGTTATCATCACAGCTGTTTCTCAACTCATAAGATATAGGTATTATCTTGTCCAAACAATATGATCCTAAACCTTTCTTTTCAAGGTTGTAAAAGTAACTAGCAGTTCAAATACCTTAAAAAGCTTGTATATGCATGTTATTTCCTTTCTCAATTTCTTCTTTTTCTCTTTGCCTCATCATTAAAGTTTTACTTTTCTAAAGGTAAACACATTTGGTTGTTTTATGTACTGAAGCATTACCTTTAGAGAATGATGAAATGAAATTTTTTTAGGTAAATGGAAGCAAGTAGAGAAAATACTCATAATAGAAGTAAAGCTGACCCATACACGTGAATATTTTAGAGTGTCACTAGTGAGAGAAGCTGGAGGTGTAAATAACACCCAATGTATCAATGGCTAGGGTAATTTGGGAAGAAATTGGTAAAAACAGAATCATGTATTCTTATGCACAGTGGGAGAATATAGCAAGGTAATGTGGTTCTTACACATTGCAAGAGAGTGTCAGCCAGGGCAGCAGCACCACAGAGTGCACAGTTAAAGGAAGGCTTGAGAGGTCAAATGAGTGGTGGGAAGAACAGCTCCTGAATGAGTGGGCATCAGGGAATGGAAGCCTGATTCATATATTGAGCATCCACACCCAAAAAAAAGATGTCAGGCTGCTCCTCTTGGTCCCTGTTTTATAGGAAATCTAAGAGCCATGAGCATATTTGGTGTGAGGATTTGACAACCATGCAGCAGAGATAGTAACAGGCAGTGCCTGGAGATCAGATTTCTCTGGTTGAGAAGTGCGAACCTTAGCAGCCCATGACAGAGAGGGCTGGCTGCGCATAACTCTTAGTGGTAGAGACCATCACATGGGGATTGCCATAGAATCTCTGATATGTGTTCCTTTTTTTCCACTGCAGGACACCATTGAAAGGATCAGCACGTTGTGGCCTGCAGCTCACTATTTCTTCCTGTAAAAGGACACACTTCCTAAAGTAGGTCCACTGTCCATAGTTCACCATTTTCACAGCAACCTGTAGAAGCAGCCTGGGTTAAAGCACAGGAGAGGTCTGTGCTGATGGTGCTCACACAATCTTGTTTTCCCTCTTCCAG